>JAULBP010106970.1:0-10333 GCA_032355345.1 Lepetodrilus pustulosus | reverse complement strand
ATGTAGACAAGCATGCAACTGAATGCATACTGATAAGTAAACTAATAAAACACAGCAGTTAGCATATGATTCGTTGGGTGTATCTGGCGCATTGTACATATCCACATTTATTACTAATATGATTATTAACATTACTGGTATTGTTATTATTATTATTATTATTATTATTATTATTATTACTACTACTACTACTACTACTACTACGACTACGACTACCATGGTCATTGGTAACATGGTATTTCCACTATTTTGGTGTCCATTTTGTTTCTTAAACAACTACATGTTATGGTTTTAAAACAAGAATCTCAGCTTGGCAAACATCACCAATTGAGTATTTGCATAACTTTCTATTAGAAAAGTCTATTTGCCAACTTTTACTCATAAAACATGATTTATCCACTATTTTGGAGGCCATTTTGTTTTTAAAATACCTAATTTGTATGGTTAAAAAACAAGACTACCAGCTTAGCAAACACTAACAATTGAGCATTTACATAAAATTATATTAGAAAAATATATATGCCAACGTATGCTCACAAAACATGTTTTTCCATTTATGTTGGCGGCCATCTTGTTCTTAAATTTAACTTTTATGGTCTTGAGAACACTAATCTTAACTTGGCAAGCACCAGGAAGTGATTTATTGCATAAAAACACATTAGAAAAATATATTTTCCAACTTTACTTATAATAGGGCGGCCATTTTGATTTTACGGTTTAAAAACAATTATTTCAGCTCGGCAAACACCGGAAATGCATTCAGTGCATAACATTACATTAGAAACGTGTGTTTGCCAACTTTTACTCAAATTTGCTAGCACTTTTCACATTTTCTGGAAATCCGACCAGTCTATATCGACTCTAATATAAATAAAGGGCCCCGCCTTCGTTCAGGAACTGACAATGAACGGTCCCTGTAGGAGGGAGCATACCGTGCAAGGAGTAGATCTATCTGTCAAGCGGCGAGAAGAAGTAGGAAGCGGGAAGGCGATACGGTGATGCGATCGTTTCTACGTGGAAATATTTAACAGTTAGCAATGATCTTGTGATTTCTACGTTGGTAGTTTACTGTAATACTAGTTACTGTGTCTTATTTCATCAATAGTGTAGTGTTTGAGTGCTTTAAACCCGAGGAATACCCAGGGAATCCCCCGTGCTGTAGTGTTTTCGGAACGACACCCAAGTTTTCTGAAGGCGTGTGTAGTGTTGGATTACTCTTCTATGTTCAAGAGGACCTAGACAAAGGAATTACACTACTGTACGTATGTAGAATGTTTAGTTGTTGTTTGTGTACGTTCTTTACGATCATGTTAAAATTGTAGCCTTTGAATTTTCAAAATAAAGCAAATTTGAACCATAAGGAACGTCGATTAGGTTATGGTCTGTTTCAGAAAAGACTGACAACCATACCGCACACAAGTGATTGAAGTGAATACTGTATAGAATAGTTGGATGAACTTAGATCTATCTTATGATCTATAACGTTTATATTTCTTTCAACGACAGTGCATGCTGTAGATCTATTTCAGTATTTATTAATATCATTAATAATTGTAGATAGATCTATAATAAAATGGATAAGATTTCTTCCGTGATTTATGTCCAAGATCTAGCACTAGCAGAATTGTCTAAATAGTAAAAATCAAGATGAGACAATCAATTATTTAAAACAGCATCAAATCAATTATTTAAAACAGCATCAACACTTATCTACACATGGTTACCGTATTATTGACTATACGATCTTAATATTTTTCTCACTGCGTGTCATTTACGGTGTCAATTAAAATATGTATTTTATTGCTGGCATAAATCCTGATATCAGCGTAGAACATTTTCTCCATTGATGATCAACTGTAATATTCAATAAGAGGATTGTTTCTGCTATCATCGTGGTCATTTCACATTGTGCATGTTGTGTGTGATTATCAATATGTGCATTGTCACTATTAGTAGTTTAGTAACATACGTCATGTTACATGTAACTAGTATTGTAGCACTGTATGGTTCTTTGGTCCACCTCCACCATGTCCACAGTAAGCAGATCGATGATATCGTGGAAAATATGTATTGCCATGTTGTAAACACTTGTACCAGATACAACTCGGCCAGCATCGTTCCGAGTGCTGTAAACACGTGCATGTAAACAATTCTATTTATTTATTTGCGATATTTATCGTGTATTTTCTTTCCTTCCTCAGGCCATGGCGTCTTGCATCGTCGTCACGGCGATCGTGTGTGTTTTGCTAACGACTGTTGCGACGATCGTTGCGTTCGCCACTCCGAATTGGATCGGGTTCCGTGGCTCTAATGACATGTTGTGTGGCTGTGACACGTGTGATTGCGGACTGTGGATGCACTGCGCGGGGAATTACGCGTTTGACGCACCGTCCCTGGACAACTGCCGCACGTTCTTCGCAAATAACAATCTTATCGAGAAAGGCCTACCAGGTGAGTCTTCGAAACATGCATAAAACACGTTAGTTTTGCTCGCTCGGTCCGGTTTAACTTGTTCAAACCTGGTTTTGGACATTGTTTATGTGGCTAGGTTACCATGGTTACGTGACACGACCCAGGTGGAGTATGCCCTGACCTAGGTCACGTACGGAACGATTGAAATAGTCTAGACGGAGATTTTACCACCATTAACATTGGGCCTATGAAAAATTACTTTGGACCAATGAAAAATTACATTGGACCTATGAAAAGTTACTCCCATATTTCTTTGCATTTCAAACACTGAAATATGAAAACTATATACAGTGTACCCCTCGATATAACACGGTCAGATGCACCGCTGATTCGGATATAACACAGGGTCAGACGTGGATCCCATTTTTATTTTTGATATTTCCCGGTAATATTGCATAAGGCGGTTACTATTACGCAGGGAGTATGTCATGGACCCCAACTTCAGCGTTATATCGAGGGGACACTACATACATGGAGTTGTTGCAACTCTCGTAACACTACGATTGTTCTTCGGTAAAACAGGAACCCCCAACCCAATCCCCCCCCACCCCCGATGTGACACTGACATGGTCAATGGGGTCAACATCTACTCATTTTCCTTTTTAACACCCCGAGGAGTATGCCAGTCAGAGAGAACACTAAACTTTATGAATATTTATGTACAAAATCAGTATTTGATTGGTTGCTGGTACAGAAATCATAATTTTACAATCAACAGTGACCTATTTTATAATCAGCTACTAATTAAGTACAGTACACTCCCACATGCTAATTAAGTTAGTACGTCACAAGTAGCATGACTAAAAGTTTTGCCGTGGACTTAATGTTACCTGAATAACTTCCTTGTGTCTAGGCGTGTTATTTACTGCTATAACCATTAAGACGGCAATAAATATTGAGCAACTATTACTATTATCTTGTACTTGTGACACCACTGAATTGCTGCTACATTGATTAATTATGAGATCTGTACAGATTGCCTTGTCATTGGACATTTGCCACATGAGATATGTGTACACGTGGTATGTACACATGGTACACACGCAAGGGTGTATCCAGGAGGTTGGGGCGGGGGCTCAACCGGCTTGGACCCCCTCTAGAATTGGAGAATTTTGTTTAAAACATACTATGTATTATGGTTGGGTTACGACACACTTGATATATTGACAAAGCTTTAGACATGAATTCTGAAAGGCATCATAGAAGGATGTTAGCTACAGTTCTATATCATAAAAATGTTGTAAAATAGTGACTGAAATTATGAGCCCCATTAAAATACACAGTGAGCCCCCCATCACTGGAAGTCTGGATCCGCCACTGACACAGTACACATGTCTGTACACATATAGTCACGATATATCTGTACACAAATAGTCACGATATATCTGTACACGATATATCTGTACACAAATAGTCACGATATATCTGTACACAAATAGTCATGATATATCTGTACATATATAGTCACGATATATCTGTACACAGTCACAATATATATGTACACAGTCACAATATATCTGTAAACAAATAGTCATGATATATCTGTACACAGTCACAATATATCTGTACACATATGGTCACGATATATCTGTACACATGTAGTCACGATATGATCATATGTCTGTATGCATATAGAGCTACACACGACATTGATCGCAAATGGGTGAAAGATTCCTGCAGCGACGTTAAACTCCATAATCACTCGCGACATTGATCAAATTTCAAGAAAGTCCTGGTGTCGTTTGAAAATCTACAATACATGCTCCCATTACCAGATTACACAATGTACATGCTGAAGTTAAACTCATGTATTTCTCATTTGAAAGGATTGGCCTTATGGCCTTTCCCTTTGTAGGTATCTGTAGGACCCTATCATGCCTATGCAAATGATAGATTCGACCACCATTAACATGGGAAAATTATCCCTTATTATTTTCTAATTGCTAACACTGCACTATATATCTGTCATTATCTGTAAACACGACCACATTTGAGTCAGAACTTTATGAATATACCGTACAGGTAAATGAACAGCCATTAGCAATCAGAATGTCTCCCAACTGGATTACACTAAGGACATTGATTACTCTTTTATCACAGAGTACAGGGCATCGGTAGTTGCCCCCAGCATGGCAAAGGTTAACATTATTTTAATATACGTCTTCAGCAACATTTTAATCATGTAGCCATGGTAACCATGGCAATCATTAGCTGTCTTCCTGAAGGACTGCTGGGCGTCCAGTTGTCCGCAGCAGGTAGAAGGTTAAATGTGAACTCTTCTTTCACAGCTCGGCAATTCTGATCTACGGAATGATAATTGCCGTAAAATGTTCCTAGATGTCTGACGGGGAACTCATTAATGGGGCGATTAGACAGGAACCAGAGTGATTTTATTCCTGAGCAGCTACAATCAGATAATAATAATGTGTTTTAAAACACTTGGAAACATCCCGACTAGGCTGGTGCTGCAGGGCAAGGGTAGGAGACTTTGTTGACTCATCGTACTCACGTGAGTGTGAGTTTCCTTCTGTCGGCATCTCGCGTTTGTGAATACGGTTTTATATTTGTCGTTGTCATGGTGATGCTTGCCTACACCTGTTTTCACAGACCTCTTATATATATACATTTTTTATTATTATAACTACTTATTAACTCAATTTGTAAATTGTAAGCTTGAACAAGTTGGAATTGTGAAACATCTTGAGGAGTTTGTTGATGGATAGGACTAGTGTGACATCCTGGTGTTAAAAATAGTTGTATGTAACATGGATTTAATTAATATGGGTTTGAACTGTATATGCACTTGCATACTGTGACAGTGAGATCAAAGAAATCCTGTGTTTTTAAATATTAACGACAACATGGCAGCTTCTTGGTTAGCATGGTTAATGCTAAGTGTAATCCATTTATGTTAAATAAAAGTGAACTGAAAGATACTAAGAACTAGAGTCGTCATGGTAATTAGAAATTGATTACCGTTCAACAGTATTGATGTTGTGGATTTCATCCTGAACTAAACTGACAAGCTGTGATTCTTGAAAGCAGCTCTAAACCCCAATTCAAATACATATTGTAAACATAAATAAATATTACAAATCATATACAAGATTTATCACTTTCACACTTTGTCATTCATGTTGTCACACAATGTATCTATCATTATCAATCATACTTACAACATGCTTAACAACTTTAAAGTATTTAAAGTATATTGTTATTGAAGAAAGGTGACAGTGTAGTGGTGTAGTGGCCGCTGTGTGATGTTTATTGACCATCAGGGCTGACAGGTCAACTCATGGCCACTCCAACTGGCCGTTGTCCATGTAGGTCAGCGAGGGTGTGTCCTGGGGGACTGGTCATCGAGGGACCAGTCGTAGTGGTCAGTGGTCCTTCTGCTTGTCAGGTGTGTGACTGATCACCTCTGGTCAAGCTTTGTTGTTTTGACCGCTGGCGTAGACAGGTAATTATCACAGTCTGTGTCCACGCATACCGGTGTGATACTGTAACGTTCAGGGATGTACGTGCTCTACGCCAGAGTTCTCAGCTGAGCTGATTCCGGGTTCGATTGACCAAAGCACGGCGTGTCTGCTTCGACGTTCAAGTTCAAGTATAAACAGATCATCCTCGTATCTAAGCCGTAATGTTTAACATCCATAAAGTTTACCATGATAAACATGGTGAATGTTCTGAACATGTTAAGTGGATTATTAAGTTATTTACACAAAATATGTATTTTAGTCGGTAAGCAGGGTTACTTGTGCAATGTATACATTACAGAATGGCCCAGAGATTACAGAACTGTTTTGAGTACGATTTCATACTCGATCTCAAATTTTATATGAGGATTTGTGAACAAAAATTGTTATTTGAGCATGAAATCGTGCACAGTGATAGTGATTGTTAAGGGACCAAATACCATAGTACAGTACTCAACAGTTTCATTATCATGGTGTCTGGTAATTTTCATGTATTACGAAAATACATGAAAGTGAGATTGCAATGTCATGCTATTAATAAACACAATATCGGTAGCTCCTGTTATCTTTAGTATCAACAGGTAAAATGTTGTTGTTATTAACCAGACACCTGGACATACTATCGTGTGACTATTGAGAGGCATGTTACATGCGGACACTATATATTGATACTCTTAGTGATCATAGTGGTAACCATGGTAACTATTAAACAGTCGGGGTTATGGATGATAATACGGCCGTAGGGTAGCTATGTTTTAATGTCCTAGTGGTGCACATTTTTTTCGTGTCTGCATGGTGGACGTTTTCATGTCCACACTTGAAAAAAACAACTTTGGAATAGATAGAATTCCCCCCAATATGGATCGATATAATGGATTTTGGCGATATAATTAATATTGATGATAAGTACATCACAATCACAAATGCAGTTGATTACTGAAATAGTGCTATGCACTCATGCTCATTAACATCTGTGATTGTACGCCTTTAATTCACTGGATTATACACAATCACAGCTCTTTAGGGCATCGCTGGTTGCCTGCAGCAGGGAGAGGGTTAAAGGAAACCTATTGATGAGAGGCCATGCCATGGCATCAGCAGACAGATGGATGATGTTAACAATAACAGATCCAATACAGATCTTCTGGAATGATTAATACCACGTTGACAACAGCAGGTAGACAACGTGAAGCTCTTGTGAATATAACCAAATTTAAATTGACCTTAGCATACAGACACTTTGATCAAGGTTCTGTTGTCTACATACATTGCATGTGTTTCTAGAATATTGATAACCAAACACGTGTTGGCAACATTCTGTGATGTCATACTCCGTATTGATAGGAATCACGTGTCTAACATTCTCAACGGATACTTGTCAGTGTACTGGGCTGCCAACATACGCCTACCTCAAGATACAATACATATTGCAATACTAGCCCGCTAACAATATGATACGTATCCCGATACATATAATACATGTAATACAAATGTTCACAAATAAATATGAATTTCTACTAGCCCTTAGGATACCTTTGGCATTGGGAAAAGTGGCCTTGGCCATCGGGTTACCCGGTTAGTGTTAATTTCCATCCCTATGTGATATATATACCATGAATACTAGTTTATTGAAAACAGTTGGAAATCCTTTTTTATAATAACATTGAATAGAGAGCTGTTAGATTGTTTACAGGTTATTTATTTTTATTTTCAGTACACAATGCCAATGGTGGTTATGGTACAAGTAATTTATAAAAATCTCTAAATCTTAATAAATAAATAACACGTTAGGTGAATATAATATAATAGGCCTAAATAAAAATAGAATGTGGATTTCAGGGGTCAATTGTACATGCAACTTGTTCAAAATAGAGGCGGTCCAGGGGGATCATTTGAAAATCTGCTATCTTAAAAGGTATGACCTCTACAGGTCAAGGATTTTACCAAAATATTGGCCCTGTTGGTAGTAGGATGGAGATTGACCCCTGAATTATTTTCTTAATTTCTAACAAAGATAGTCTTTTCAATACTGTCTATTACTGATTACATGACATTTTGTATAACTATGATAACTGTAGACTGTAGTGTTCTCTGAGACAACAGAGAAGTTGATGTTTCTCCTTGATGACGGAGACTTCGACTGTTCAGTGTTACCAGGTAACATTACTACTTATACAGATGTCATCAAAATGTCAACTCTAGGCTGATGTTGACTGGGAGACTCGGAACTTTACGATAAGCAAACTGGACGTAACAGTGCTAATTTGACTCGGTAATTTCCTTAAAAGGGTAGCTACAAGATACGAAGAGCAGAGCTCCAGACTAACATTTTGAGTTGCTAGTCAGGGCAAGTTGTAATGACAACAAAGTTGCAAAGCTTTGTGAAGAGCAGAGCTCCAGACTAACATTTTGAGTTACTTGCCCACAGTGCTAGTCAGGGCAAGTTGCAAAGGCACCAAAGGTGATATTTGTTAAAAATTGGTTGCCAGCAGTGCAGTTCAAATTGTCCCTGTACCATGTGTAAGTTACATAGAGAATACTAAACGAGTGGCCGTTAGATACGCTTTATCTTACAACGAGTTGTTTTCAATTTGTATATAACGAGCGAAAGCGAGTTAGATACGTTTGAAAACAACGAGTTGTAAGATAAATGGTATCTAACGGACACGAGTTTAGTATTATATTTCTTACACACCGCTAGAAGTTACTATTAATCGTGAACATGAGGTGTATTTGAAGATTCCACATAAACGACTACTAGTATGTTACGCATTTATGAATGAGCTCTATGACCTATTATACGTCATAGATTATTGTTCGTGACCTCGTCGTCACAATAGCAAAGTGGTATCTAACATATGTTAGATACCAAATAAATATCACACAGTGATCTCTTCAACCGCGGTGTAAGAAAGCAGTATAACAGTGACTTAGAACGCAACGATACTAAGACATATTGCAACGTCCACATTAGTCACGACATGAGTACCAATAGTCCAATACGTAACTAGCTATCATTACTTGACTATCAATAACTGAAGAGATGTCAGTTTTCTGGCGATTCCATTGTGGCGTTTCATGACCCAGTATAAACGTTATTCGGTATTAAATAGAAACTAATTATGAAGTATTTAGTAACCAGATGGCTCTGGGAATTTGGTAAATTCTAAATAAGAAAGAACAAATAAACTAATACCAATTGCGTGGGGAGATCTTATTATCTTAATATTGTTTCTGATTATTGTTCAGTATCCACGGATTAGATGGCTGGTAACTCCGACATGCATCTACGTGATCTAAGCTAAGTAGCATCAGTACCCCCGCACCTGTCGCATAACCAAAACACCCCACGATCATAGTAAGGTTATCACTTCATGTCATTGTATCTGTCAGACAGTTGTCTATGATCATCACATGAACATGTATACTTTCGAACTACGGTCTACATAATGTGGTGAGCTCATATCAGTTCATTGATAAGATTACCTTGGCGAGTAAATGTGATCACATATAGAGCATTCATTATGCATAATTGATCGTATATATCATAATGGGATTAACTGAACCCCAGTGGCACTGTTATCTACGGCACGATGTCAAGACTATTTATAGTATAGAGAACCTCGACAGAGTGTCTTGAAATCAAATGCATCAATAAGAGTGGCCTGCAGATGTTACTGTATTGTATTGACCTGGGTACCCTTTCACGAAGCTCTCTTATCCACTAAGAAACCATAGCGCCGATAGCAATTCAATTCAATTAATTTATTCTCCTTTACCACTAACAATGGTATACGAGGTACATAGATAATACTAAACGAATGTCCGTTAGATAACATTTATCTTACAACGAGTTGTTTTCAACTCGTATTTAACGAGCGAAATCGAGTTATATACCTTTTGAAAACAACGAGTTTTTGTATTATATATCTTACACACCGATAGAGCTTACTTTTCATCGTGAAAATTAGAAGGTTCCAGACGTATGACCACGTGACCATGCACCGTTGCTACGGTTCGGGAGCAGCCAATCAGCAGCCTTGAACATTGATAACACATAATGTGTGATACCAAATAAATATCACACAGTGATCCCTTCAACCGGGGTGTAAGAAAAACACATACAAGAAATGTATAAAGATGTATATAAATACTAATATTTACACCTTAGAGCGCCTGTCACGGAGTGCGGAAGGTCGGTAGGTCAAACCTCGTTTGACCACGGCCGCGTCATACCTAATGACGTTTACAAAAATGGTAGTTGATGTCCCCCTGCTTGGTGCTCAACGGGTGTTCCCTCAGAGTCACCTTAAAGGCATACAATCACAGATTTGTATGAGCACGTAGCACTATATTTGAGTAATAAATGTAAACTACATTCATTT
>JAULBP010106959.1:0-10336 GCA_032355345.1 Lepetodrilus pustulosus | reverse complement strand
AAAATGTTATCACCTGGGGAATAACATTGTTCTCCACCTGATGTTATCTCCAGTGTGAGCTAGTTTTGGGTGATAAAGTATAATAATACGAGAGCTTCGAAAAACGATACCATTGGTATCTTATCCCATATCGCTCTCTTTGCAGATAGATAATGCACTGCAAAGAGAACGATATGGTCTCTTGTGGATAAGAGAGCTTTGTGAAGGGATACCCAGGACAGTATCCTAGAGAATATATTCGTTTCATCACTGACAAACCCTAGGGTGATGGAAATAGCCAATAGAAAACCCCGTGCTTGACCTAGAGAGGTCAGGAAATGTCTCTGGATCAATCACGAGGTATTCTATTGGCTATATTGGCATCGAACGTAGGGTTGGTCGAGTGATGAAACGAATACGCTCCTAGACACTTATTGTAATGTCATGTCAAACAGGCGACTTATCCAGGGACATGTGCATAATAGGGATTACCCATGCTTCGTTTTCAACATATCCTACATATATAGTATACCAAGATGACCATTGCGTAACTTACAGAATTTACTAGATAAATTGTCGTCAATATGCCAAGTGCATATCAACAAGTAGATTGAAATTCTCTCAGCTACCTTTTATGTGGATATGGTCAGTGCGTACCCAATGCATATAAAAGTAGTTCATGGTAAGCAGAAAAGGGTAGGAGCATCTCAGCTAATCAACAAGTACACCACTATACATACTTACTGAACGGACCAACCAGGCCCCGAATTTTCGAAACAAACTTGTATGAGATTTTGCTCAGCTGAGATTTCTCCATTTGACTCAGATCAGTTCTGTAACTTGAGTAAAATTTCAACTGGTATGTGTGAGTTTGTACTCAAGTTACACCACTGAGTCAATGGTAGAAATCTCAGCTGAGTAAATTTACTTTGAATTAGAACATAATTTCAACCATAATATCTTCTACTTTGCCGTCCCCCACAGCATTTTATTATAACTGATCATATGAAATCAAACAGAAAAATAAACATTAATCAATAAATCGGTTAATGAACCGTTAACAGGATAAAACATGTGGCATTATATAAGACCACATAACAAACAATGATTTATGTACATATACACTCAATACAAAAATAAATGTAAGGCCATGCAAAATATTTTTCTCGTTTCTCAGAGAGTTTTGTGCTCTGGACAACAACCCCACCCCCACCACTTCATGCTCACGTATCCGTTTAATATTTTGATATGCGTATTTTTTACATAGATAAATATCATAAAATCCACAATCCAGTTCCTACTTTGTGCGTGTTATCTTTATGTGTTTTCTTCTTCGTATTATTGTTCTCTTTTTAATATGTAGTGTAGGTTCTTAGCTTCACACAGTAATGAAGAATAATAAACTTTGTACATTTAAAATGCCCTAAATAGTAAATATAAACCTGTCCGACACTAAATACACCCCACCTGGCACTATTGTCTTGATAAATTATATGGGAAACTACTTTTTAATGTAGCCTAATCGAGCTGTAAACACACATGATCAAAACACCATAACACTGTAATCAGAAAGGACCACACATATGACTGTAGCAAATATATACCAATGAGAATATATAATATAATGTAAAACAATTTGGCATATTTGTGCGAACTACAGATAATTTAAAACAGTATATATACTGCCGTTGTGAATAGTAATTACATTTCAATCATGTGACCGGAAGTTGAAAGAAACGGTGGCATATAATATGTTTTCATGTCTAGAATGCACCAGTCAATACAAATGTTCTAAAACAACCAGTAAACAAATTAACACAATTAGCCAATACTTTTACAAATTGATATACGGTATACAATTTAGTCTACAATTGCAAGATATGTGCATATGGTACAACATTTGGCGTAGTTAAAATCGAGTACGGTTTAGAATACAATGGTAGCTATGTCTCAGTCCGTTGTACATACTATAAAATACACATTAATATCTATTGCGAGTAGAATGTAAATATAATAGACACACCTTTTATTATGAAAAAGGAATGAGTGAGTGGGGAACTGAGGGAGGGAGGGGATGAGAGAGAGAGAGAGAGAGAGAGAGAGAGAGAGAGAGAGAGAGAGAGAGAGAGAGAGAGAGAGAGAGAGAGAGAGAGGGAGGTATTGCAGATAGTTACCATATGTCATTCTCCAGTGAACATGCACCCTTTCATTAATCTCGTCAGAATTACGGTGTAGTGACATGGAAATGGAATTGATGTTTCATACATGGACTTACTTCAAACACTATCGATACATTTCTGCTATTTCGTTATATTAGTACTGAACCAAAGTAAGACTTGCTTCAAAGCCACATATTTACCTAAGTATAGGCCTACTCGTTGCCACTGGATTCTACTGAATCCAACGGAACGTAGTTCAATAAATGGACACTATTCCTGAATACCCATGATATCTTAATCAGGTTGTTGTCCAAGTCCAAGTCTGAAGTGCTGTAATATCGAAACGTGAATATTGACCGGATACAGACATGCCTAATGTTTGACATACTCGAAACCCTGCTCAGTACATGCTTTACTTGCCATCCATTAAGTTGCATTTGGCAGACAGTAATCAAAGCATCTCTCTCGCGGATATTTTGCATTTGTAAATTTTGTTGAAATTTCACATTCCTACGATGCACAAGATTAAGGAAAGTCTATTTTTCAAAACAGACGGACCCATTCATTTGTATACAAATTTGACTGCATGGTCTCCTGAAAGTGACATGAAGTGTTACCGATGTCGGGAAACAATGATTTGACTCCTGCAAGATAAATCGTACAGTAAATAGTACATAATTATTTCTTATAGGAAGAACCGGTCAAGTGATTAATTTACGGTGCTGAATTAATTTAACTTTATGGAAACCAGTGACTTCTCACATGTCTTTTTCATGCCCGAGAAAGAGTTGCTTTTTAGTAGGCATAATGGTCGGCGTAACGTGGATAGTATTTCGCGAGATCGTTCCATTAAAATCTCAGTCGCTGAGCATAGATCTTCATAGTTCTGATCTTCTGGGACAGCTCTTCATAGCCGACTACGTGGAGGACTCGGATAAGTTCGTCAATCGTCGCTTCTTCGCCCTTGAATTCCTTCCAGTACAGCATCGTTGCCACGACTCTGGCGGCAAGCTTGTCCTTCCCGTGGTACGTCTGCTCCAGCTCCGCGATCTTGTCTTCCGGAAACCGGAACTTCTTCATCAAGTACCGGAGCTCGTTCTTGTTCATCGAGAGCTTCATTGCGTCGAACATCCGGGTCATTAGCAACTCTGTCCGTAGAGAGAGAGAGAGAACAAACTCATGAACTGTTATTGTATAAACTGCAATAAGTAAATAATATGTGGAATGGTTACTGTAAGTCTTATGCTATTTCACAAAGAGAGTGTAAGTCTCGTCTGGTGTTATTTCCGGTGACAGGTGAAAGAAGTCTGGCTCGTGACGGGTTTTTTTGTGACGTCACAGTGGATAATAGCGCATTTAGATGTTTGACCAGTTTATGTCACCGGATATGAAATTAATCTCGGGCTGGATCATTGCGCATTTAGATGTTTGACCAGTTTATGTCACCGGATATGAAATTAATCTCGGGCTGGCTCGTGTCTGCTTACACTGCCTAATGAGAGGAATGTAAGAAATTAGAGGAAAACCCGCAGGAACGAATGATAACTGTAAAAGTAGCGATACTGTACACATAGATTCTACCTCACAGGGCGATCCTCTCATTTTAATTAAGGTACTCATTACTGAAATTCTACGAGCTGCTGGTACACGGTGACTCAGATGTGGAGAAAGAAGTGAGATATTGATATGCTGTGTCTTACCTTCGACCATCTGCACTAAATTACAGAATACATCCAAGTGAAAGCATGCGAAAGAGAGACAAAGACGAAATTTGTTAGCGTATCCAGTTTAAACAATGCAGAGTAAAGTCATGGCATGGCATCATTCAAGTTTAAATTGTGCACAGAAAAGGTTCGTCGGAGGTAACAAAGCTTTTATTGAGTATGATTTCATCATCAACTAAAATGTATGGAGAATTATGAACATTTAGCTTTTGAGTTGAGCGTGAAATCTTATACCCAAAAAGGTTTAGTAATGACAACACAGGGTCGGATATCGGTGTATGTTTATGGGGACATATAAAAGTCATACTGAGAGATAGAGACCCATGATTTAAATACTATAAATCACACACACTTACCTTCTCTTTCTAATGCTCGACGAATGAATCTTCCTATTGGCTGGAGCACACCACTAACACAGACGTCCATTGGCGGAATCTTCAGTGGATTGTTATGGAGACGGAGATCCTTCAGATCTCGAAGATGATCGAAATTTTCAGGAAGTGACGTCAGTCGATTGTCGTTGAGGTGAAGGATGTGGAGATCCTTGATCTCGCACAGAACATCAGGAAGACAGTTGATCTCGTTGTTGTCGACCATCAAGACGGTCAAGTTCCTCATGTGCGAGATGGTATTAGGGAGTGTACGCAAGGTATTGTGGGACATTACCAGTTCAGAAATACTGGAGAATTCGATCTCGTCAGGGAGCGATGGCACTTTGGATCCCTGACGCTGATCAAAGCGTAGTTTTACTAGACGTGGAATGGCACAGACGGACTTCGGGAACTCCAGGAACCTGTTCTGTGAAAGGTTAAGGTCAGCAAGGGCAGTTAACTGGGAGACCTCTTCCGGTAGCTCGTCTATGAGGTTTTCAGAGAGGTCGATAGCTTTAATGTGTACAAGTCCGCACAACTCCGGAGGAATGTGTTCAATTTCATTGCGCGAGAGATTGAGAACGGTCAGGTGTAATAGGCCGGATACGTCAGGCGGAAGTTCGGCTATCGTATTAGACGACAGATCCAGTACTTCAAGGGTGGAGATCTTGCAGATAGGAATCGGAAATTCCTCGATTTTGTTAGATTTCAGATTCAACTGGCGAAGATCTTGCAGCTGACTAAATTCCTCTGGTATTTCCGACAATTTGTTCCCGTCGAGCGCGAGAACGTTCAAGCTTGTCAGCAGGGATAGAGACTCGGGGATCTGGTCGAAGGCATTATCAGACAGCACGAACGTTTGAAGCTTCTTGAGGTTCCCAAATTCAACTGGCAATTCGGAAATGGAGTTCCCCAAGACACTAAGAATCTCCAGATTCGAGCACCAGCACAGTCCGTCGGGTATCTCCGTAATGGAGTTAAATCCTATGTAGAACTCTTTCAGTTCAAACAGTTCGGCAATGTCGTCGGGGATGGTCCGGATTTCGTTGTTCTCAAGGCCCACGATCTCCAGCTCCTTAAGAAGGCAGACCTCTTCCGGTATGGCCGTCAAGGAATTGTTGTTCAACCCAAGGATCTTCAGTTTCTGGAGGTTTTTAATATCAGGCTGAACGTGAGACAACTTGTTGCCGGACATTGCAAGTTCTTTGAGCTCTTCCAACCAAAACACTTGCACGGGGATGAAATCAAACTCGTTGTCGTCCAATAGAAGCTGTTCTAGGTTCGCTAAGTTCTGGATTTCCCTAGGTAGATTAGTCATCTGATTTGCGGACAGACCAAGTCTCTGCAGACCGTCGATTTTACAGATTTCTGGATTCAGGAATTCTAGTTCGTTCCGCTCGAGGCCTAGGATCTTGAGGTCTTGCAGATGCGTTATGTTGCTTGGTAATTCCTTTAACTGGTTCTCATTCAATCCAAGGACAGTGAGGCCCTTCATGTGACCCAGGGTCGTAGGGATGCTCGTCAACCTGTTGCCATTGGCAAGGAACTCCTTCAGAATTGGTAGTCCACATATTTCCGAGGATATTGATTCCAGTTCGTTGCATGAGACGTCCAGAACTTGGAGGCTTGGCAGCTGGTAAATAAGTCTGTTGATGGTCTTCAGATGATTGTTGCTCAACACCAGTGCTTCTAGATTGCTCAGATTAGTAATGTCGTCTGGTATTTCTGTCAAGTCATTGTTCGAGAGGAAAAGGTAAGAGACGTGTTCGAGGTCAAAGGCCACTTCCGGAATTTTACTTAGACCAAGGTCACTCAAACCCAAACAAACTTTATTTCCTTGAGTGTACACGAATGACTGTATTTCGAGGTCACCTCTGTGATCTTTCTCATCCTGTTGACCGTTTTCTGTGTGACCATTCTCCATCGCTGTAAACACAGACATAAAAATGTATATGACTTGCTTCATTTGAAGGTACAGACAGTATATACACATATAGTGTTAGAATGTAAAGGGTGTCATAGAGTCATTTGAAAATCGCAAGCTCCGACGTTCACACGAGTTTATTCAGCACTTTTTAAATCGTTCATACTTCAGTGAACAACCATAAAATTATGGTCAATTCTTAAATGTGGTTCCTTCTCAGTGATTCACCAACAGCACTAGAAAGAGGTTCGAATACATTTCTATTAGGGTATCAAATGAGTAACTTGATACCCGGAGCGAGTGTTTACGGTACAAACTTTACAGATAATTCTTTAAATTTTATAAATAATAGTCTGCACATTTCAAAGGAAAGAGAAACATTAATGAAATAGAATAGCAGTATCTCCGAGCAAGCATATGCATATATATTAATGAGCATTTGTATTAGGCCTACCACACGAAAAGCAGATATTTTGACAATAGTTGGACCCCTAATTTCCTTTGTAATGCAACTGACAATTAATATAATAATATAATAAAACTAAATTAACAGCACAATACGACCACAACGGAAAATTACAGTCAAGTATACAAGGTAAATGATCAAACATTCCTACCTAGGTCCACACGTTACTCAGGCTACACTGATCAGTGATCAGAGCTCGGACGTCGGAGAAGACAACCTATGCTTTTAATGGCTAGCAGTACTATAACCAGTATGCCTACAGTTTCTGCTGTTGCACCAAAATAACACTATTTAGTAACTTTCAAAACATAGTATCATACATGTCTCATCATCTGGTGATTTATTATCTTATCGCTCTATCGTTAGCAATTTATTTATTTATAATGATTGGATTTATATACATGATGAAGTGACAATTAATCTTAATTGTATTTCGAGAGTTGCGAGATAATTCCACTGTATGCTAACTCCATTGCCTACTATATGTGTCATTGACTCACGTTAAAAAGGTAATGACAAATTGTTTCAGTATATGGATACATACACACGGTGCTTTGTCGGCTTTGATGATTGCCTTAGCACTGGTAGGCCTATGTCGAAAGCCAATATTATTAATAGCCTACCGTTTTTGATCGATTGTCTACAAGCGCTGGTTTAAGAAGTGAACACGATTTCTCAATAAGTTTAAATTTATATCATACATCATGTATATTACGATACGCACTTACTTTGTTCCTTCAAAAATATTTTCCGAATGAATGCAAGGAAAATGTCTACTTTAAAGGGACTTCTGTCGTAAAATTCATGTGAAACACGCACTAGCGATTGTGTTCATTTTATTGTACAACACTCACACTATGGTAAGTGCGAACCGACTGCCCCATGTGCCCATAATGTAACAACCCTGACGAAACGACCTGGAGTTGGTAAGAACGGGTTTCAGTGGAGCGAAACGACCAGTAACCTGACTAAGTACGGATATTCGGACAATATATATCAGACAGAAGTCTCAGAAATGGTTCAACTCAATTTAGATCTAGGTTTGTATTTTAACAATGAATGGCTTGTGGAACAATATTTTAGGCAGTATTTCAGTCGAATGAATGCTCAATTCCAAAATATGGTCTATAGTAATTTCGTAGTAAAATGTCATGAATGAAAAGAAATACTCCTGTCTATTACAGGCATTGGATTATTGAGCTAATTGGCCAAAGAAAATCGCTATATAATGGGGAAATATGATTATTTATGTCATAACATCCTTCACTGTATGGCAGATAAACAATAACATGCACTATAAAATTTAATGCTAACAACACACACACGCATGCACACCCACTCACTCACACACACGCGCAGGCGCGCGCGCGCACACACACCGTTTAATTATTATCACGACCAAAATAGAGTACTGTCGTGGTTTGTCTGGCGACAAGACAAAATAAGACTAGATTTATTTGAGAATTGCTAGACTCCATACCCAGAGGGCATATATTTAACAAACTTTTTTAACATTATTTAACGTTGGCATATTTCTTTAAAGATTGACGTCAACAGACAGATATTTTATTAAAGTGTCAACAGAGAAAAATGTACAGAAAGAGTTTCGCTTGTTAACACTAACAGTTGCATGATTCACGTGAATATTAATTTCGAAAGGAAATGATAAGTACACTGTGTATATGTTTTTCTATTGATTTCATAAAATGAACAATCTAAAGAAAATTATATTCCTCTTCAACTTGATTAAGATTCCATTTATCAACAATAGTTTACACAGAATATGTTTCAATATTATATAACAAACGATGTTCATTAACGCAATTGCTGATTAATATTCAACTTTTGAAACAAACACCTACATTTATGTAGTGCATTACGTAAGTCTTTAAAATGATTATAATTTACTGATATAATTCACTTGTAAATTGTAATGTTTGTCACGGAGTGCTACCATAACATTGTGAACATTGTCCATGCAAGTATTAACCGGGTGGCATCTGGATCCATAATGGAATGAATGTAGCTAGTATTGAATATTGTCGTAAATTAATTGTGTCATAAGTAGTAAAAATGAAATATTGGATCTAAATCTATGAATGAGATGTTGACAGTCGGGCACTGTTCTGTCGAGCCAACTCTAGATCATTATCTATGTACAATATTCGGTGTCGACGACAGGCATGTTGACAGATGCATTCAATTCACATGGACAGGTGCCCGTTCTCTAAAGTGTCAGTGTATGTACAGTGTATGTCACATTATGTGCATGTTACTTGCAAATTACCACATAACACATGAATTATTTCAAGCTAGCAATTGTCACCGACCTATTTGAATGCCTGTGTTTGGAGTTGACAGTTACCAGTTACGCTACCCTCATAAAATCGGATACCAATGACGCTGTCGTCAAGTGTGAAATAATGTCTACGTTCCGACTTATCATAATTAGTTCTGGAAAATTATAAGTGTGTCGCAGTTGTTTCCCTCAACTAGTATTTATATCATAAATAATACATTATACTTGTCGATATATTTACAATATCAAATTATGCGATGCATTTTTCATCTACATTTGGTTGACATATATTAGTTGCATCAAACAAAAAATATGGTTTTCCAATGTAAAATAAGCATATCCAATTACATGTAGTTTGTAATCGTAATAACTAGTTCATTCAAATATTCCAAATTAAGTGCCACTAATGTATCACTAATTTATACATTCAATATATCGCTATAAGCCCGTGTACAAACATTCTGTCAGATGATCCACTCAAATCATATATTATCATTCGTAAGAATATAGTTCACTGTAACAATCTCGTACTTCCGCGCGAGATGTGGGCGGGATTCGTTTGCGCATACTCGAAGCGGAAGTAATCATCACAACATGGCAGCTTCTGCGAAATCGGGAAGCTGAAGTGCTCATTATTTTCTTAGAACTTTGTACTCGAGTCGAAACTGTTAACAACTTTGAACTTGGCATTGTGCCACTTAAATTGCACGTCGAATGGAAGCATGTGCATTGTGCTGTAGGCACATCTGAGTGAGGAAAACACACATAGAACCGGCAAGGTAGTCGTTTTACTCCACCCCCGGTGGGTTCATTATTAGGAGTCATGTGATTTGCACTAACGTCAAATGATGAGGTCAGCGCTGGCCACAGTTGGAAGTACGACTGTTGTTTTAACAATGTACAACAAAGGATTGGCGTACTTGGATAGAAATGTTCAATGTGACAACACATTCAGATATTTATTTTACATGATTGTCAAAAAACAGTCAATTACTGTGTTATTACAAAACACATTTTAAGTTTAGTAACTATCAAATTTAGGCTATATACCCGGCCACAAACAGGGCCAATCATCCAGAGCGAGTTGTATACAGTATACAGTGTCAGTAACTGTGGATATGTGAACTACATCAACATAATTGTCTTTGACTTTGATAACGCACTTTGTTAAATCTTAATAACTATTGTCAAATTGAATAATTTGCCACACATGAGCAAAGCCATCAGTGGACTAATTATCAACCAAGGCTGACATACTTTACACTAATGGAGATAGAAGAAGAAGCTTTATCAGGTTCAGTCCACCCCTAAATCGGGTCATGTTTACCCAATGTGGTTATCATTCCCCAATACAGGCATAAAAATCGTACACAGAAAGCTATGAAAACGTATACTTCATCTGCAGCATAATCAC
>JAULBP010106948.1:0-10337 GCA_032355345.1 Lepetodrilus pustulosus | reverse complement strand
CTCTCTCTCTCTCTCTCTCTCTCTCTCTCTCTCTCTCTCTCTCTCACCCTATATGCCTGAGACTACGTCAGGTATGTTTACAATCAAATGTGCACACAGTAGCTGCTTCCACTCGCCTGTTCTGTAGTCGGCACACGGAGAGAGGCTGGTGTACATTGTGCTTGGTGGTTGTTACCAAGTCGGTATACAGTAGAAGTAAGCACATGCTGTAAGACCCCTCGACTCGTATGGGCTGCAAACTACAGTACGTGCCCCTCATGGCACGAGAACCAGATGCAATTCACAGAGAAAATAATATTTATCCTAACACTGACAACGCTGTATCCGCCATTTGAAGAAACAAATGGTTTCTTGCTTTGATATAACGGTGTGTAGGAAAATACCTTTCTAGACTAGATACAGCATGCATGTTAAACTATCAATAGTCTCAGAGGATGAAAGTAAATTATTTTTAATAAATTCTACTGATATAATATAATAGTATAATATTTGTATATGAAAAGAGCCTCTGAAATTCTTTAACCTCAGAAAATCTAGACTTGCTCTTGTCTATGGGAGATATTTGGAATAGGAGTATTAGGTTGAGAACAGGGTCTGTGAGACAGACTACATGCATGTGTGTGTGTTGCGAAAGATGTATATGATGTGTAAACCTACTGATACTGAATATTATATAGACTACCTGTGGCATACGCTTGATAACAGCAGTATCTTAAATAGTTACATATCGTATTACTACAAATTCAGAGGATATTATTACCAAAAAACTATATACGTGTACAGCTAAGTACTGTTAACTTAAATTTGCTTCTAAGGTACTATTCTCTGATCCCATCCTCGATTTATTTTTGGACAAAACATTTTGAGATATACAATAGGTTGTCGTGACTTTCTTCCTCTACAACAGATTAGTATTACATATTGGCGGTGCGTGAAGTTCACACCGGAGCCGCTGCCGAGGATGCACTACACGGTGCTAATCACGTCCGCTATAGGAGTTTGACGAGAACAAGGAAGAACAAGGTACAGGTAATCTTTGCCAGGAAAGAAACACCTTATTACGAATTCTGCAAATGGGAACCTGTCTATGATGTTATAACATCTGGTACTGTCTAGATAAACTACTCCCACATTTGTCAAATGTGTCGCGAGGTGGAAAAAGATATTAAAGTACTATGCTGTCGTGTAAAATATAGAGTTATTCTATTACGTCGTGTACAGGCCTGGTTATTGCATTGCCAAAATAGAATCCAGTATACCTCAGAGAGGTCTTCCTATCCAAAACATGACCGAAAGTAGGCATGGAAATTCTTCTATATGTTTACGGTATAATCCAAATTCCACAAATCAGGCACAGTTAAAACAAGCTTCAATCATGATGACGTATCGAAAGGGATGTTGTAGCAATGCAATACAAATAGGCCACAGTGAGAATACTGAGAATGGAATGCCAGTATGATTACCATGTGAGATGTCTTTCTGTATTTGACGTCATAAACTAATAAATATACATTTATTTCCGGGAGTGCTCTCTTATGCAGAAACTAAACACCAGTGCAGGTTGAAACAAAGTAACATGCCATCGCTGAATTTCTAAAATCCGGAAACTACAAGTTATCAATCCATACTTTTTTGGCATCGCTTTAGAAATCATTTGTGTCATTCCTCTGCTTGTCAGTTGAGGAAACCTGCAACATCGTGAATCTAAGAGCGCGGATACCGTGCCACATACAACACAGTGTTCCCAGCCGACAATTCCGTCAGGAATATCTAAGGAAGTATATAGATTCCTCTGTCAGAGGCTAAAAGTTCTCAGTCGTTCATTTCATATAAATATAATAGCAATCAGTAAGATTGATATACAAACGACTTCCCGTCACCCCTTGACACCATGATGAGTCTGCTATGCAGTGTACACGACACCGCCTATGTCATTAACCTCTGTCGTTCTTGCTTTACCACTCGATGATCTCTGAAGACCTGCATGCTTTACTCTCTGTCTTAGCTCGTCCGAGCATTCCCTTAATAACTACCAGTGACATTCAATACATCAGTTTCAATGGCATCGGTGTTAATACAACGATCCTCTGTTAATTACTTTACAAAGCAATGACCAGAAAGAAAGTCGGCGGATGTATCACATGACATGCTGGTCTCATAGAGAAGACAACATGATAGAAACCAGCCAATCACGGAATACATTCCGAATATGTAGAAGCATTGACAGCGCGTGGCTGTTTTCTGAAAACAAATAATAGGTGTTTCAATATACCACGATATCGATCAATACTAACATGCTTAGCTATTATTAGCATATTGAGAGCGAACATGAAACCTAAGTCGTAGTCCGTCGAGAAAATCAATGGACCTGCAATGGGTGTCATTTCTGTGAGAGAAATTTACATGAATGAATAATGGACGGAATCATTTAATTATAGTTCAATGTATTTTGTTCTTGTGTAACACGTTTTATATTCAAATTGTATTTTGACATCTATAGGCCATGGTCGTCAATATTTCAGCACATTGCTAAAGCTATAATTTATAGTTCAGTATTTGGTGTTATGCATTTTCAATAGTATTACTAAGCTCCGTATTTTGTTATAACCTTTCAGTTCTCTACAGTAATGTAATCCGTCAATTGATAAATAACTTGTAGACTTCTTTGTGTAAATGTCTAGAAGAAGTGACAAAAGAATGCAACCGGTAGATGATTGACTGTCCCCAATATATTGCTGATTTCTAGTAGATAATATCAAAACATACACACTCAATTTTGTTTATTTCCATAAGTTCGAATGCAATGTCGGAAATATTCAACTTGCCGTAAATCTTGGCATACAATAGACATTTGTACTTCTGAGCAATATCTCACATGTGCAGTTATACATTTGTATGCACCTCTATACGTACTCATAGAGGATACACGATTTCAATCAGGTTATTCAATATTGCATTTGTTACTGTCGTCAGTCTGTGTAGATTAACACTATACTAGTAACTAGTCTGACGTGGTCTTCACTGCAACATCATGCAATATGTTATTGGTGGTTCGGTAATAATCGGAGCGTACATGGCTATCTATTGAGCAATTAAAGCACACTAGTCACGCATATTCATAAATATACTACACGTTCTGACTGATACAATAAAGGATAGTGCAATGCGACGACGAACCTATGCTAAATAGTAAATAGCATGCAACTTCAGAATGATAGGCTATGTTGAAACCTATATCATTTGAATTTGAGTCTACGGTCTCTCTCGAGACGCTTTACCTAATTTGAACAGACCGCAAGGTTATGAAATATTTCTATTTACGATTTCATGCTCAAGATTCCCATACGATGAGCATGAAATTGTTCCGTAACCCCGGGTCTGATTTTATAGGATAAGCAGATGTTGATAGAATGCGCTGTCTGTAGCGGAGTGGCAATACAGATATCATCCTTGGTCTGTCAGTACCAGCCGGTGCTCGCAGGTTTACTATAACATTCAGTGCTACGGATATTGCGGGTTTCCTCCTAACCTAAACTTACAAGTCGTGATTTTAGTGAAAGATTCTAGAAAGCGACACTTAAACCCTAATGCAAAACAACAACAAAAACAAAAACAAAACATGCATAATGTTGTAGTTGAGGTTACCTTCGGCTTCCAGTTCAGGGGCGGAGATTACGAAACATTCTCAGTTCGATTTCATGCTCAAGCTCAAATTTAATATGGAAATTTATGAACAAAACGCAAAGAAAGTCTTGTAATCTCGGGGCCAGGTATTTTTTTTCACATTAGACTACAGATCTAGTTCATTTCCGGATTTCCTGATTTGGTATGTTAGGAATTCTGTCCTGTAATTTCCACGTCTCCAAAGCAGATACAACTGCCTCCTAATGATGACTGACGACTCGTCTATACCTTCATTGTCACCGTCATGTGCCACCTGTGATGTATACGTTGGCAGTGGCGCGGTCATTGTATCTCAGTGTTATATCTATGCTGACATCTAATTGCTGAGTTGACTTGTTAGTGAGGACCTCGGTGTCTTTTTGACGTCTTACCGCGTCATGTGCACCATGTGATTGTCTTATATTGACGACCCAACAACAACAACAAAGAAAACAATAACTGATTTATTAAAATAGATGATACTTACATGTCAATTGTTGTGAGTTAGTGCTGACATAAATATATATGTCTCTATAAATGTGTCATGATGTATTCGTGGATAATAAATCCACGGAATCGGCCAAACGTGTTCTGTGAACCCAATGCAATATTGTAAGACAGGCCTAGATGGCATTGCATGGTTTCGTCTCATTATCAATGTTATTAGTCCTTCAAAACAAATAAATCCTGCTTGTTTTCCCATATGTCTCTGCCGTGGTACATGTTTGAAGTGTGTAAAACAAGTGTTGATTTATTTCAGACTAGTATCAGTTTCATTTCAATTTCAATTTACATGATTGCATTTAATAGGATAATTTAATCGAGCAAACCTTTTCACTTCCGGGTCCATTTTAAAAAAAATGATATGTTATGCATCTTGGGAAGAATACGTCATGTGAGTCCAAAGAAAAACTACTAGATATATTGAAATTACAATATTATTTATCACAATGGAAGAAAACAAACTGTCGTAAAATCAGGTTTCCAAATTGGCAGAACGCAACCGAAACGTTTTCTCTTCCTAATGTATGCACTGCGTTATACACTGTTCATTACAAACGTAGTTGCCGACTCAACGAACCTTGAGCATTCCTTGCGAAGGCGAAGATGTTGGTGGAGGACCTTCCCGGTGTGTCTGGAAAACAGCCAGTCGGCTCGTTATGTATCACTGATATACTGTGAGTAACACTCCTTCACTTGGTGACCGTCTTTCTCGTGGGGGAGACCCACAGCTATTATTACCAACCACTGCAATCACTGACTACACCTTGGTATCTTGAAACTTGAAACTTGTTTATTTTCTCTAGACCACCTATACGGCGGTATATGATAATACATATATAACAGAATACCGGTATACATAATAATTACACACATGAACAAGACAGAGGGAGAGTATATAACTTGTACGTTACATAGACAGTAGCCCACAGTTACAATGAGTAACAGATTATCCCTCGCGAGTTAAACCAATGCCGTTTCATCAGTTTGACTAGAGGAAGACAATCTGCAATCCAGAGCACTGTGTAGGCCACCGTCTATACTGTCAATGCACTGTCTGCTTCCACCTGTTCTATAATATACATTTGTTGTTGATGTTCCTAGGAGGATGAGGTGCACAAGGCGTCGTATATTCATTTTATTCAGTAGAATGGTACTGAAATTATACGCGTTGTTGTGGAGGATGCAGGCCTCCATACTTCTCTTTCGGTCAACATGAAGAAAATAGTGACACTAACCAAAATCTCTATTATCCATGTAAGCAAAGTCAAACATTGTAATTTTGGATGGAAACCGGGTGACAGAATCTTTATCATGTTAATATATATGTACATCCGTTCCACAGAACTACCGTAGAGCTACGAGAGTTGTAACTCCTATACTAATATATAACATGCGAACATAGAGTTGCGACTCTCGTTGTGATACGGTCGTTCTGTGTAATGGATGTCTGGGTGCTGTTTATCGAAGCTCTCGTATCTACTACTTAACTATAAGCACTCTCGTAGAATTATTTAAATTAAAGCAGTTTTCATACAGGGTAAATGACCAGTTATAACAAATACAGATGTTATAATATGTGGGTTTTGGGAACATTTAATTATGCCCAAATCATGTTCAAATAATATTTGTAGGTGATTTTAATGCTTTGTAAAACAGTTATTATTCTAAATGAATGCCTCATGTATGATTCTACCAATTTCAGCTTTCTGATCGTCATACATCATGAGAGATGAGGTCATGAAAATGCTCCAGCGGCGAGTTTCACTGACATGCGAAATATTCAGCGATCCAACTTTCAAAAATTGAAATATTCACTGTAGGAATAACACTTGGATTTTAGTATGTTAATTGCGAGTACAACCAAACATTTTAACATTCATTTTGATTAATAATCATTTCCAAGGCCCCAGGTAGTGGAAATCAATGGTCAGGCTTAATCTTTTTCAGATGTTAGTGTCTTGTAATACATTTATTAAATAGGCATATTTCAGGAACACACTGACAATAGTGCTGAGAAATGATTTAATAAATATCAGCTATCTGTCTGCCATAAATCATGAGATATGACGTCATGAAAATGCTCCCGCTGCCAGACTGCCAAATTGAAATAATCACTGTAGCAATTAAAATTGGATTTTATAATGTTAATTGCGGGTGAAAGGAAACATTTCATCATTTATTTTGATTAGAAAGTTATTTTAGAAAGCCCCCAGATAGTGAAAATCCATTGTCAATCCTATGTATTCTTCCGACTTTCGTGAATCCTAATATTTATTAAGCATACTGAACGACTAATATTCCTGGAGGACAATGACAATAGTGTTGGCAAGGGATTTGATAAATACAAGCTTCCTAGCTGTCTTTACGCTATTGGTCGTGAGTAAAAATGGATTAATGTTTGATGAAACTCGCCGCTGGAGCATTTC
Organism: Lepetodrilus pustulosus; assembly: GCA_032355345.1. Lineage (NCBI taxonomy): Eukaryota > Metazoa > Mollusca > Gastropoda > Lepetellida > Lepetodrilidae > Lepetodrilus > Lepetodrilus pustulosus. The sequence goes on along the minus strand of JAULBP010106948.1, from coordinate 3,744 downwards.
CATGACGTCATCCCTCGTAAAGTATGACAACCACGAATCTAGTATTTATAGAAACTCTTGTCAGTACTATTATCATTATTTGCATTTGGCAGTCTGGCCGCTGTTGAAACTCGGTGCTGGAACATTTTCATGACGTTATATATCCTGATTTATGTAGCTGATATCTATCGAATACATTATCAGTACTATTGCCAGGGTCTTTCCGGAAAATTAATATTTTAGTATGCGTAATACATGTATTACAAAGCACCAACTTCCCCAAAAGATTAAGCCTGGCCATTGATTTCCACTATCTTGGGCCTTGGAAAATGACATTTCATCAAAATGAATGTTAAAGTGTTTGATCGTACCCGAATATAATTTAAAACAATATACATGTAGTCTATAGAAGATACTTAACTGTGTTTCCCAAATATCATGTTTTATATCTGTTTCAATGTGAAAACTGAGTTGTTACATGTAGGACCGATTTGTTACATTTAGTGCACCCTAAATATTTCGGGTTATTACATAAAGGAACGTTATGTTACATATAGGACCGATTGTTACATATATGATCGTTGCTACATATAGGACCGCAACACACGCATTAGTCCTGATATGATAATATGAATATATGAATATACAATGGACAGTGTGCACTTTAAATACATGCGTGTCATAATTCGCAGCCTATAGCTGTTGGTGTATTCGACTGTATGTGTCTAGTGCTATAACTGCCGTGATGTTTTATATGTCCGATTAGGAAATATATAAATTAAATTAAATTCTTTTTAACAATGATGTACAATAGTGTTTGACATGTTGTAAATATATTGAATCTGGTTAGTGGCGCTTGACTGCGAGATAACATTATTCTAACACTTCTGAGTGTATTGTTTGCATCTACGGAGGATGCTTCTTAACATACATCACGTGCATCCTGACATTCTCATCCATTACAGTTGCCAGTGATGTCTTGCGAGGTAGATATACAGTCCCAGCGGAACAGACAACCACCGCCATGCAGGAGTGTCCGCGGTGTGTGAGTGTCCGCGGTGTGTGAGTGTCCGCAGTGTGTGAGTGTCCGCAGTGTGTGAGTGTCCGCGGTGTGTGAGTGTCCGCGGTGTGGGAGTGTCCGCAGTGTGTGAGTGTCCGTGGTGTGGGAGTGTCCGCAGTGTGTGAGTGTCCGTGGTGTGTGAGTGTCCGCAGTGTGTGAGTGTCCGTGGTGTGGGAGTGTCCGAGTTGTGGGAGTGTCCGCGGTGTGGGTCAACATGTCAGTGTCACTAGTTCATGGCCAAATTAGACTTTGCGGAATTAATGCTGATATTTACCTCATCGCCCCATGGGCAGAGCGTTCCCTTGATCAAGAACTTGGTCACCGGATGTTGAATTACTCGTCACAACCAGAGATGACTTTGCAGTACAGTAAACATCATCCATACAATAAATATAATTCATACAATAAACAGTAGACTTATACAATTAAAATATTACGGTGAGCAATATCCCTAATCAACAAACAATTTGTATACACTGAACAATATCCACACAGTAAAACCTTTTCACACATGATCTGCTATATCTTTCTTCTTAAAGGCATACAATCACATGATTATATGTATGTCAAGTGAATGTACTTTGTAGTTGTAGCTATAAGAACTAGTCAAAAACGGCCATAAATATATGTGATTGTATGCCTTTAATGAGTAAGTTAAGCAGACACAAAGTATGCTCTGTGGCGAATACTCATCATATAAATATATACATACTTCAAAGCCAACCCAATTCTCACCATATCCTAATTGTAACTTCACAAAGTTACATCAACCATTTTGATGAACAAATAAGCACTTTCATATCGCTCATACTTCAGTGAACACCGTTACAATTACTGTAATAATGTAAACTATATAAGCTATTGAAATGTGTTTTAGTATGTGTGCATTTATAGTGAGAGTGGCTGGATTTATCTGTGTTACATACGTGATTTCATGAGAATAAAATGATGTTATGTTCTCTTCTGAAACGGTCAGTGCCACTGTGGTGACGGACTGGTAAAGCCGCCTCTGCGATGTGATAGCCCATTGATTGTACATAAGCTAACTTAAGTCAGATCTCATTCAAAGCGAAAGTCATGGCGTCTTTCCACATCGCGATATTTATTCAAATATATTATTATAACAATTTTCGTTTTAGTGAGAGCCATGCGAGATGAGTTCGCATGTAATGATCATCAGGCTGGATCATTCAAGAACGTCAACTTCAGTGAAATGCCAGAGCAATTACTAATGACGCATTATAAAGTTCAACATAAATAATTATAACTTTTCTGTAGAAATTGGAAGGTGGCTACGCATCCCAAGTAATGAATGAGTTTGCAAATTGTTTAACTACTAGTATCTAGTTATTGCGGTCGAATGCCAATACTTATTTAGATGTAACCATTTTGCAATCAAAATGGTATTATATTTATCAGATGCATATCTGCATTTCTCAAATAGTATTACTTTCCAGAAACCATTGTGTTCTACTAGAATGACATAAGTTAAGGATTGATCTGGCTTTATTAAAATTATTTTAGAAACCATTGATAGCCTATAACTTCAACTTGTTATTATTACAACTATATATACATGTTTAACCGAATTGTTGTAACCATATTTTACTGATAAACTACTATATAATATAAAATATATTTTGTAAATCTCATCCATCCAACTTTGTTTCATCTTGATGTGAAATATCTTTGTATTAAATGCATATTTAATTCTTGTACCACCATGTGTGGAGAAAGAGAACATAAAAAAATTTATAATAAAGGTTACTTTTGCGTCTGTTAATTGTTATCTACGATCAGTGTCTTCTATTAAAAGGCAGGCGCTGTTGCATGTGTATTATCACAATGCAATGCTGCAAGACACCGCGTGGCTTATTGGCAGTTGCCAACTGGTGCCAACCTCCCTTCTCCCACCTTTCATTTTGTTGCTGATACAATACTACGCGAAGTTATACGGACCATACGATATTATCGTTTTTATATTATTGGTGTCAGCTTTCAGCGCGAGAAGGTACTTCTTTGACACTGCAAACAACATGAAATGCGACTCACTGGACGATGACATACTTTGATAACGAAAGTTAACGCAAAGAAGTTTTTAGAAAATCAAAATGTTTGAACACAATAGCTATTTGGTGCAAATATCATAAGAATGGCGGCATGCAGATAAAACACAGTGGAAATTATGTATGGTATGATGATCATAAGAGTTACATCAAATAATATATCAATGACAATTACAATTATTGATAACAAGGCGGGGGGTGTATTGACAATTTAAATATCATGGACAGTCAATGCACAATGGGGGTTTTCATTCAAAGTTCATGGAAGCGCAAACAATAGCATTATTCGAATTGTCTGCGTCAAAATGGGAGTAAGTCTTTATTGCGCCACAAATATAAATATCAATATCGGATTTAAATAGATATGCTATCTTTATTGGGTATTAGCTATCGTTGAAGTATATTCGGCAATATTCACAGCGCATGCCATTTATCCGACCTGAATTGGACATCAAACGGGTTACCCGCCCCCAGCGGGCATGCAATACCGCGTGATGTCACTCCAGCTATATTATAGCATCTGATACAAACTGGGTTTATGTACAGTATGTATCAATCCTTATAACATACAGTTGTGTACAATAAAGTAATAGTATGTATACACTACATATTTTACGATTTAAGCACTGTAATATGTCA
>JAULBP010106937.1:0-10337 GCA_032355345.1 Lepetodrilus pustulosus | reverse complement strand
AATGAATGTAGTTTACATTTATTACTCAAATATAGTGCTACGTGCTCATAAAAATCTGTGATTGTATGCCTTTAAAGTAAAGTTATATATCCATCCTGATACCGGTGTTTACAATCTACGTTACTTAGCCACTACACCCCATTACAATGACTGTCACAGCTACTGCTTAGCAATACAATCTCCTTCAGCAGACTATTTCAACTGTGCTCTACGTATGCCGTATAATACGAGAAGATACATTAATGTGTCTACATTTTGCTATTACGACATAATCTGCTCGTATCCGGTGTCGCGATAGAGTTAGACGTCAGAAACTAATATCCTATGATACCTGCTTCACAAAAGGCTACACCTATAACGTGTCTATCATGTGGTATTTACAGGACCTCATATACTGCTTATTAAAACAATGTCAACGGAAACGGAAAGAGGAAGTGTGTAGCAAATGCACACACTTAATAGAAAATGTTGATTGTTTGATATATATTTTTTTTAATCGTCTACTTGTTTGGTTCGCATTGATGCTGTACCCAGGCAGTAGTCTGCGGCGCATCCCTATGTGAGATCAACAGCAAACCTATGTGAGATCAACAGTAAACCTATGTGAGATCAACAAGTAAACCTATGTGTGAGATAAACAGTAACCCTATGTGAGATCAACAGCAAACCTATGTGTGAGATAAACAGCAAACCTATGTGAGATTAACAGCAAACCTATGTGAGATAAACAGCAAACCTATATGAGATAAACAGCAAACCTATGTGAGATCAACAGCAAGCCCCAAAGATTTTGTAAAGTAATTAATGTAATGTCGTACACGAACAGCTAAATATATTAACTTACACATACCGTGTATTATGTTCCACGTGCTCTCAGTATGCTGATAATACATGTACAATGGTATCAGAACAAAAACCTCTAATATTATTCCATATCCAAAGCTGGTCCACACATCTGCGGCATCGTGGAATATGAATGTTACTATAGGGTCTGTATTAGAGCCTCGTGTAACAAACCCTCTTTAACGGAGACGTAGATGAGATGAACTTACCACATCACTTCTTAAATTAGAAACATTTCAAAACGTTCAAAACGTTCAACGTTCAACTATTTATACATATAGATCTCTAATCTGTTAAAAAAATTCTAATGCCATACACATTATTACGGTACATATTGGCATAATTTGTTTAGTATAGTGTAATTCAATCATTGCACTGACGTCACGCTCTTAGAGACGTGGTGGTGGGTCTCTACATGAGTATGCCTACTTGCATCTAGAAATGGGCGTGAGTAGTCGTGAACCAGGAAGTCCAAAAAGGTCTGTGACGTGTTTATATCCATACGAGGCTAAGAGCTCCACATAGCGCCGTGGCTATGCGTAGTAACGATTACGATTCCACATCCCTTTGAGTTTCGTCTGATGGTTCAGAGTCTTAGGACATTGTATATAGCCATTAGCTTAGACTGGTCAACAATGAAACTGCCTATGATAGTCGAGTTACTCTCTACAGTGATTTCTGTCGGTGACATATTAACTTCAAAAGCTGATTAGTTTCCCAACATTCATACGTAAGCGCATTAGTACCTCGCCTTTAAAAACATTTAAATAGTGGTTTTGGTTTTATGAAGAGCCAAACACATGACACCGTCGAATAGTCTATACCATACATGGCATAGCCATTGTTAGAATTTGGGGTATTTATTACACTTACAAACGGAACAAACATTCAGTCATATGGTTGTTGACGACGTTGTCAAAGTTCCACGTTTCTGTTTCAGATTTGCTGTGGGTAGCCCCGGAATTGTTGCGGAAAACGCGGTCGACGGGATCCCAGAAGGAAGATGTGTACGCCTTTGCCATCATCCTGCACGAGATCTTCGGCCGAGCCGGGCCGTATGGCTACTGTACACTTCCGCCTAAAGGTAGACATCAGTCTGCTGTCTTCTGACACGTTAGTTACGTATCTCAGTGTCTCATGTCTTCGTCCATCGACATGTACCCCTATCAATTCAGTAAATGAGATCACAGTTAAAAATTTAAATAACCCAAGTTTTGTAATGTGACCACTAGACTAGTGTCCTATTTTAAGTGCAGGTCATGCGATACCCACATTCGGAGATCGGCCATTCCATGCTGAAGCTGCATTCCTATGGAACAATCTCCCACAATCTCCCACAAAACAATCTCCCTCAAAACAATCTCTCACAAAACATTCGTAGATCAGACAAAATATTCAATATCAAAACTAAATTTCAAATTCACTTCTTTTAGGAAGTTGATATATGATCCTTATTCATCCCATTGCCTAAAAGCTGATTTAAGCAGCTATTCTGGATTTTTATCATCATCATCATCTTAGTATGAGTAATGCAGAGAATAATGTCACTGATGTCTGGCTGGTATAGTTATAATGTTCTCAGCTGGTTACCATGAACATTTCCTGGATAGTTACAAAACGTCTCCAGACTAGTCTATTTCCTTCACATTCTACTCTGTCATTGTCTCCTATCATCATGTTTAGACTATAGTTATGTCTTAGTTTATTCCACTGATGTCAACAACACCGCGTTCTGTTCCCCGGTCCTACATTACAGTGTCCTAAGAACATTAGAACTATACGTTATAATAATGTCTCCTAACACCACATTATTCTGCTGATGTCTCCTCGACAGGAACACACTCCTACACCTGAATACGTTAACCCCATCTACTACAAACAGCAATACAACATCCACAATACGTTCTGTGAAGAAACCCATGTGTTACTATAAGTAATGATTAACATTGATATCCGATAATTTCCGTACAATTTACCCATATGCACGATTTCAATAATCATGTGTTAATGTTCATGTGTTAAACATTAGTACTACTAGTAATATGAGATGTATGGCATTAGAGAGTTAAGATGTTTAAGGGTTAGACGCGTGTATCATCGTTGACATTGGTTTATACTCGGCCACTCTGGAAAGTGCCATTGAGGTGATGTTAATTAAGTGAATTCTGCCACACGTTAAACACGGCGACCACTTACGGTCACTAAATGTGGCATGGTCAGCCTCACGATGGACAGGGGTCGTATAATATATGGTAAGTTGTCCAATAGAAAAGTAGGTAGCTATCGATCTTATAATAAAAATAGTATATAGCTGGCCCAAGTACTTACACGTTCTTTAGAAGCATGATTAGTGTTACTGATAAAAGACAAAGAAAGACAGAATTAGAAGTATACCTTATTTTGAGTTTTCTTTTAAAAAAATACTATATATTCAGTGTACTTGCGTATATTGAGTTACTACTGGTATGCAATCTAAAGACACACTTGGTAAGATATACAATATGTATCATTGTATGCACACTGCAGTATATGCGTGTGCGGGTCACACCGTCACAACCCATATGCATGACTGTGGCCGCATTACGTGCAGGTATAGTTACTTTGGTGTTCTCAATGCTCGTCTTCTAATTAGTAGTGTATTTCTGTACGAAACCACGCATTATTTTCTATGACTATTTTACACCGGATTTGTCTATTGTTATATCGATAGATGGACTTTTCTTTTCACTTCCTTAATCGCTGATGGAAGATGACATTGGATGTAGTATGTTTGGACGCACGTTTGCTTGTTCCAAAGGAACTATTCCTGCTATGGGCGCTCCCATTATGGTAATAATACTAAGAAGAAGAAGGATAATTTAATGTATTAATATAGAACACAATTTACAACGAGAGCATTCATAGTGGGCAGTCCTCTCAACACACGTTAGCCAGACAAGGTAGTGCAAAAGTACCAACATTTCAGAGGCAGTTTGGAAAGGTTATTTTCTTGTTTACCTTGTATGGCCTCTATTCAGCATACTATAAGAAAAAAAACGTATTTTGAATAGAACTTTCATTTTGAAGTCGCCGAATGATTTACGGTTCACCAAGAATTTAATCTAAGTAATCATGTTGCATATTTATTTGGCCATTGCATTGCTTATGGAATATTAAACAATACGTAAAAAGCAGCGGAAATGAGCCTGGGTACCTAGGTTTTGTATTTGATGAGAAACTTTAAAGTACAACGATTGACCCAATGAGTCAGTTTACTTTGCTGAATTGGCAGTTAGAATGCGTGTTAACATGGCATTTCATCAAGATTAAATTGGAAATGTCATAATATTATCCATGATATATATATATGTCGCCATTGCTCTCCGGCACTGCTTGCCTTTCTTTATCTCTTTCATCTGTTAACGCAAATATGAACATCGCATTTCACCTATATAATATCATAAATATTAAACATATTACCGGTTTGTACCATTGGTTATTTACCTTGTATATTGCGTATATGGATGTGTGAGTGCGACTTATTTGCCAGTTTGGAGATTTGCATGTATTAATGCTCTTGACTATTAATACGATAGAGCTTCCACTCCATGATTGGTTCTGGTGTTCACTTCTCTGGGTGTAGATAATGCAACTTCCGTGTTGTAATATAAACGAGCATAAAGGCAGAAATGTAATATCGCTGATGATAGACAAATTACGGGTATAGCAGTATAGATTCTCCTATCTGCCCTTCCTCCCCAATGACAACATTAAGTCTGTGGATCCGTTGTCAATGATGCAGATCTCTTAGGGCAGAAGCAAGTCAATATAACACAGTAAATTCTAATGCTGCTATCTGTGTCTAGCTGGATGAAACTCAGATTTGACAGAAGGAAATAGATACTGTCTCCGAGATGTTCTAAAAACACAAATTACTGTCAGATTTCCTGACATACAAATTAAGATATATGCATTCTTGCAACTACAAACCAGCCGCGGCCTAGGAGGGCACCATGGTCAATATTAATTTCGTGTTTGCTGACATTTTGCCAATTACTTCATGACCACGGAAAACTGATCTAGTATTAATGTACCAAAGTGTTACTCATTGCAAAACTTTCTTGAGAATACAGCATATAATGCTATTCGTTAAATAAACCTATGAAGTAAATCTCAGTATAATATTTATTACGTGTATGCGGGTCAAGACTTATAACACTGCGTGTCAGAGCGGAATACAGATCATGGCGGACTGGCGTCACTCTACATGATCGTAGCCACTCTGTCTCTATACTATGGATAGCTTTATTGTCAATCCAACACTCTAGTTCTTTCGCATTAATATTGTTTTATTAATTGCGATCCTACAAGTGCAACCAATTTCGATATCGTGAACCGTGTGTTCTTATATGCATCACTGTTGTCAGCATTGTGTCACGTTTTGATTAGATTACACGTGATGTGGAGTTGTGGTTACATTGCACGTGATGTGGAGTTGTGGTTACATTGCACTTGATGTGGAGTTGTGGTTACATTGCACGTGATGTGGAGTTGTGGTTACAGTGCACGTGATGTGGAGTTGTTGTATCTGCAGAGATCGTAGAGCAGGTGAAGACTCCAGAGCTCAGCCCATTCCGCCCCGACACGTCCGTGCTATGTTGCGATGCCTATTGTATTCGCTGTATGGAGGACTGCTGGGCGGAGATTCCCGAAGACAGACCGGACTTCAAGACCGTCTGGAACAAACTGAAGGCATTGAGGGCGGGAATGTAAGCATGCTTGTTACAGAGTTAAATATTAAATGAAGCCATGCACTGGCTAAAAGCCCCATTCGCATTCACACATTTACTCATATTTATAGTATTTTACACACATAAGTACAATTACTTACGGTACGTAACATTGTCATGTGTCAAGAGGTAATGCAAAATATTATTCAGGCCTATTTCATAAGTAAATTCCCTCCTGAAACAAATGTACTTATGTGAGTAGATGTGAATGGGGCTATATAGCTAAACACAATACTCAACGAAAATCTACTTTACGTTCAGCCCGACCAAAATACACAAACAGTGCGGTAGAATGATGCATTAATAAGCTTACTTTAATTTTGAACACATCTTTGTCGTGAAACACAGGCTAGTTAGATGGACAGTTGGAGGACGTACGTGGTATACTTACAGTGTCAGAGTAAACTAGGCCATGGGTGAGCCATGAAGTGAGCATAGATGTATTCACGGACTACTCCTACAACCCTTTCATGAAATGCAGGACAGACGTCTTACACTTGCAGCCGCACAAGGCAATGTCGAGCACATACATGTAGCAGTTTCGTGGTTGTTTATGTCGCACAGGAAGCGAAACATCTTCGACAACATGCTGGCTATGATGAAAAAGTATCAGGAGAACCTGGAGGAGCTGGTTGAGGAGAGGACGGAGCAGCTCATCGAAGAGAAGAAGAAGACGGACGCGCTCCTGCACCGGATGTTACCAAGGTATCTATGTGTAGCAACCTATAATGTGACAGGAACGTCTACTGTAGCAATAACGTCTAATGTAGCTAATTACCTTGAAGTTAACTCTTAACACACTGCCAACCTGTAATGTTGCAATTGTGACATAATACATTTGAGTGAAATAGGAAGTTGACATAAAGATCTATACTGCGCTAATAGGAAGGAGGTGATGAGATAGTTTTCTAGACGTGTTGCAATATGGTGTGAGTGACAGGACGACAATGGAGAATGGTTTTTTATAAAAAGAAATATCACAAACCACTTTCCATTTATTTATTAATCGATGATTGAGAAAGATGTTTGTCAACTTAAAAGCATAATAGCACATTTGATTTGCCTGCATAATGGACAATCAATAGTATCAAAACAAATCATATTTTATATTAAATAAGGGAATGTTCCGCTATGTATCTTGTCCGCGATGTATCACTATTCTAAGAAGGAATACGAGTAGGAATGAGTTATCTTCCCATTTACTGATGTATAAGTCTATCGGAGGGTTGGAGTGGAGATTTGTGAACCACACAGCGGTGGAAAGCTTGTTGAAAGTACAAACATAATTGTTTGCATGTCAAGTGAATGTACTTTGCAGTTATAGCTAAGAACTAGTCTAAAACAACCATAAATATCTGTTAGTACTATATCGTAAGACCAGATGTCACGGTATTATTTGTAAAAGCTAAGTGCTTTTGAAACCCGCTCGTAAACGTATTTGAACGGTGGGTTTGAATAGGCAGATACTATACGGTAGGTGTACCTGTTACTGATCCAGTGATATAGTCCATCACCTATCAAGCCAATGCGTAGCCTACTTATTTGGGTACTAATAAATTCGTGTGCAATATTTCATATTACACATATATTTTGCGCTTCATATCAAATACGACAAAGATCATTAGTTGATGACTTCATCTCCAGATACCCTTGTAGAACTGCAATATGTCCACAGCCATTGCTCTCTCCTCTCCTAGCACGTGCGACAACAGAGTATAGGCCCAGGGCAGGATTTGAGAACGTAGAACTTTCGCTTTTATTGCCAGATACGCTCTTTGACAAGATAAACGATTACCTGTTTTTAATGTTACAATTAGTGACATCGCTATATTTAGCTTCTGCAACATCCTGTACCCAGTGCAATAGAACGGAACTAGCGTGATGGTTCTACTCTCTGATCATCTGTGATTATTGCCGAATTAGAAAGATATATTTCCTTTTTATTCTTTGAACCATTAAGTGCCCGCAAGCGTCGGGTTAAAATCGTAATCATTTTGTTTTGTACCTCTATTACCGTAGGAGAAAATGTAGCAGTAATTATGCCAATTATGCCAACTGTTTATAAATGTATGTGTTACCTTCAATGACATCTCATATGACCTTGATTTATGAATTAGAATCATGATCTCTGACGATTGAGATGACCATCTAGTGCAAAGTTTATTATCACTTGCGAATTGAAAATCCGTCGTCTTTGTCAAAATTCATGGCTTCTTTACTTTCTGTTAGTGAGCACAAGCTGAACTAAAGTACAATTGGAAAATCTATGAACTGTAAAGGAATAGAAGTCCATTCAAGATCCGCCATTCAGAATGTGGATGACTGTGTGGTAACTGTCCGGTCTTTTTTGAGTGTAAGGATAGGTAATGCATAATATTATAGATAGTGTTTTATTTTTGGAAGTACCAATTATTCGCTTTCTCCAACAGGTCCGTTTCTGAGCAACTGAAACGAGGCGAGCCGGTGGTCCCGGAGACCTTTGGTTCAGTCACCATTTACTTCAGCGACATCTGCGGATTCACGAAATTGTCGGCAGAGAGCACGCCCATGCAGGTGTGTACAACCAGACCTGCTTCACGAAACGGTCGTACTGTAGCATATAGAAAAAAAATTAAACAGTTTAATTTATCTGTTTCTTTTGCATAAACGTCTTTTATTATATTAATATACTGTTTAAATTATTATTATTATTATTATTATTATTATTATTTTGTCACCGGACACCTGAGATGATGACGTCATACATGCCGTTTGAATTACGTGCTATCTATAGGCCCCCCGCTATGTTATCTTAGTGGATGCGAGAGCTTCATGAAAGACCGCCTTGAATCGTAATCATTTTCTTTACTCCGAGGAATACTAGTACAATTTACTATTTTGAGCGACATTCATTTAAATGTTAACTGGTTTGGCGCAGATGTCTAGGGAAGAGAGCAGATTTGATTTGTCTGGCGTTCAATGTACAAGTCTGCCCAGCACAGTAAAGGATTAGAGATTTTGACTAATCGTTTTTTGATCATGTAGAGTAGATTCAGAGCTTACTAACTAACACATCCAAGAAGGTTATATGGCATGTAATGTATAATACTTTATAAATTATCTGTACGTTATAAATTTTAGTTATTACTAAAAGATAGTTATATATTAATAGAAACAAATCATCTGTTTGTTTCAGTGGGTATATATTATTCTCTGCTGATAGCATACAGCCATTTCTGGGGGTTTAATTTTACATATATTGTTATGTCTGAGTACAGGGAATATTGTTTTGCACGTCAGTTTGTATTTGTGGAATAACTTGGTTTTATTGAAAATCTGTCTCCAACAATCGTAGAAATATCTATTCTCTCACACCTGGTATTTAAGGAACACATAAGACATAGAAAATCCTATTAAATTATGTAATGCGCCGTCGGTGGATTGGCGTTTTCGACCGATTGTGCGGCTCTGTTTCGTATAATAATTATGCACTTGTGAATTTGACCTTTCATCTATATGTTTGTCAGTAGACTAGTCATATACTTCTCTGGTATATGGAACAGACCAATTCCTTAGATGGCCCGCCGGTTCCTGGCATACGAAGGCGAGCAGCTGGCTCGTTAGCTCTATGAAAAATGAATATGACAAGTACACTACTCCATACATTTCTGTCCATTTGGGCCTGTCCAGACTGCGATGTCGTCAACTAGCTAGAAAGTCAACCTATCCCTGCCTCTAGGTGTATGTTATGTATTGTAACTGATATAGAACATATCCTATAATTCACCTCCATGTCATTGATTTAACTTTTACGGCGCAATCTTTGACTTTTCTTGTCCCAAAGTAGGCAGACGGTTTGATTTAACACCCATTTACTTGATTTGTATAGTATCTAGACAGACAAACTATTATTGACTTTTATCTTTCTACTTTCCATAAACATTGGATGTTATTATGGATGCCTAGAGAGACGCCAACGTTCTGCCGGGAAGTGCTTGGTGTGAACGCTGATAATGTTTGCATAGATAGTCCGATAGATAGATACTGTCCATACTGCTGAATACAACATATATCAATAGGGGAACAGTTAGGAAATGTAGAAGCCTCTTCAAATATCAGGCGGCAGATGTTATAAATGTTAAGCCTGTATTTCATGTAATTTGTCTCGGAATATGTTGGTGACATTTATTTATTTTAAATCGAACTCAAGCGATTTGATTTAAACATATGTTCTTCGTCAAAAAAGGATTGGAAAAAAAGTTGACCAACTTACTAAATCCGCTCCGGTTGACCGCTCAGGTTGAGATAAAGCACGATCGAGCTCGACCAATACGTAGATGGGTGACTGAGAGCCTGAGAGTATCTAGGATTCGTTCCTGCCCCACACTGAGACATAGTTTGAAAAACTTGTGGTGTAACCTTAGCAAAGTGGCTTAGTTTGAAAATTCCTCTGTTCACCCAGCAGAGAGTGTGTATACCCGGAAGGGTGAGATGGACATGAAGACGTTGAACGGAAGCTTGGGTTGTATACTCCCCATGTTGAGGAATTTTGAGAGCACACAGATCCATTGATCTGGATAATAATGTAATGCTTTGGGCATGCTGTCGAGCGTGGATTTGGCGCAATGTATTATTAATATTATTATTATTACTATTAGTGTATGTGTGTGTGTGTGTGTGTGTGTGTGTGTGTGTGTGTGTGTGTGTGTGTGTGTGAATTTATTTCGAGATAGATTTCGCGGGGGT
>JAULBP010106926.1:0-10337 GCA_032355345.1 Lepetodrilus pustulosus | reverse complement strand
TTACTTTACGTAATCCTATATTAATTGGCCTTTGTAACTGCTTATGTTTGTACTTGCCGGCGACCATTCTATTAGTACTTTTTCCTTACGCATGTGAAAAGTACAAAAGAAATATTTATTTTTATTTTTAATTTTTTTTTTGCAATGCGCGTAATTTGATTCCCGCGTACTTGTCAATTATGTCACTTGCGCGTAATTTGAGTCCGCGTAATTAAAGTCTTTTACAGTACCAGCATTTTGGACCTTCTCCACACCCTGGAGGCCCTACATGAACTTGTTTCAAGCCACCAGTCATCATCCTAACAACTAGTACAGAGTGGTACTGGCTTGTGAGTGGAGTGATTATGGAGTTTAACGTCGCTGCGGGAATCTTCCACCCATTTCCTACGATACTGACGTACTGGCAGCTTCATGCCAATGCTATGGAGTCTACACAAAATTATATGAGCAAAATAAACTAGAAAGCCACAAAAGAAAAATATATTATGATTGCAGATTGGATTGACTTGTATATGAGGCATTTGATCATTTATCCACTCGAACTCTCGTCCACTCCAGCGTACTTTGAACATGTTCCACTCCCTGGTGGTTGGGCAATAATAGTTACCGTAATTCTCCTAATAGTTCAAACCCTCTAATTATTCAAACATATAAATTATTCGGCGAAAATACACGTGGTTCCATCAAAGTTTTGCACTTTCATGATGTAAACAATAAAACAAACACTTCTTACTGTATTTTCCCATCAATTAAAAGGACAGGAAAATTTATTATATAAACTTGATACAAGAAATATAAAGTCTTATGCAGTGTCGCACATACTTGTACTTAGTATTTGGCACTTGTACTGAAATATCACAGATATCTTGTACATTTCAATATCTTTTACAGAACTACATGGTTTCTTGAAGCTCTCGTATACACTACAAAACTATAGAGCTTTTGTAGTGCCAGATGACCATGTATGTGTGATCACTTGTGGTCTCGTAGTAGATGTGAGAGCTTTGTGAAACAATACCATGAACAATACGCAGCATTATAATAAAAAGAATATTGACATTACTAAACGAAAATGACAAAAGATCAGTCTAACTTTTCGTAAACGGCCATTAGCAATAATTATTAAAAGGAAACTGGAATTAATATTTGGAATACTGCCTCCATTGAGAATATAGAACACTGTAATGAAGAAATGGTGATGGTTACACACTACATGACAATAGAGACAGCCTCTAACTATTTAGGGACTTCTACACCAGTCCTAGAGTTAGCACCAATTGAATTAAATTAGGAGCTCCCAAATATAACATGTTGTGAAATGGAGGCCTGTAGTTTTCACGTGTTCACGAACACGAGAATTCCTGCGCAAAGTGGGAACATGAGAAAATTAACGGTCTCCAATATCATTTGTTTCTGTAGTCTGCATATGCAATCAAACATCGAATAGCAACACAATTTCAAACATGAAATATTCAGAACAGCAACATCGGTAGCAGTGTTCATTGTGATCCTGTGATGGTTTGTTAGCAGGAGGTCAACCTGGAACAATTTTGCAAGGATGACGACTACTGCTGGTACACTAGAGTTGTTTCAAAGCTTAGTGCAAGCATTTTTCACCCATACACAACAATGTATTGCTCGTCAAAGATGGATGCAATTTCATTTTTTTTAAAACTATATTACAATTTTTTTTTTATACACTTCGCCCAAGAGAAAGCAACAATGGTGCAAACAAACCAATAATGAAATCTGTGGCCTGTCCAGGAGACCTCGCGAAACTTCGCCTCTTGAACCATTGTTCTCTATTGTAGAGTCGTACTGTAGAGTTTTCTACTTGTAGTTTTCAAACAGCACTTGCTAAGTTACTAACACATCATAAAGTATCTTGAAATATGCGTAATGGTTTAAGTAGGTTAGACTACTCGGACCCCATTGGCTAATCGTTGAAATGGTTAGTTAGACCAAGAGCAAACTATTTCAATAATTGGCCACCTGGGTATCCTTTCATGAAGCTCTTTTTTCCATTAAGAAACTGGTAGCTTCCTCTTTGCACTGCTAAGAGAGCGCTACCAGTCTCTTAGTAGATAAGAGAGCTTCTTGAAAGGATACCCTGGTCCTAGTGGTCTAACCTATACTTAGATTTTACAAGTCTTTTATTATGATGCATCTTTCAACATGAGTTTCTCTGTTTCTTCGTGTGAAATGTGTCGCACTTCCATCAAAATAAGAATCAGCATCTCTGGCAGCAAAACTTTCAAAATGTAATCCATATACTGAAGGAAACAAAAAATGCAACAATTAATATAGAAATTGCTAGCTGTACACTTCTCGGTCATAATATATGCTACAAATATCGGTGTTAATTCTGGGATAGGAGCTAGCAGTTCTGTTTTCAGGAATTAACTTGCCATATTGAGAAGGTAGTTGCATTAAATATTGTAAAATGGCGAGTGGTAGCACAGTGCAAATATCACGTGACTTCAGAGTTGAAGGTACCAAATTCTACTGTTGTTTTGAGTGAAAACAAAAATAACGTTCTGGCTACAGGACTCTGAACTACTGCTGACTACCCGCACCTTGTGGTGTTTCTTGCAGAATATAGACATGAGAATCTCCATCACTGCATCCTGCTGTGGCTCGGTGAACATTCCGAGATTCATCTGGAAGTTCAAGCCATCTGGAAACAAGAAAGAAAAAACATGTCGTTCTTATTCATGACGTGGGTCTATGGCTATGTATCCCATATAAAATATGTTATAAAAATGTATATTTTAAATTGGCGTTTAGAGCCACTTTCAAGATTCTTTCATTCATACCATTGTTGTCAGTTTAGGGCAGAAGGAAATTTGCAACATCTGTTGCGCTGAATGTTGCAGTAAATCTGTATAATGTACATTGGCCTGAGGTCTACATACATGAAATAAATCTCAATGGTGTTCATTGGATATGGATATTACATACTAAAACAAAAATCACACCTAGCTGATCAGATACATTGATAAATGACTTAAAATTATGAAAACTGGGAACATCTGAGAAAGTTGACTTACATCGTGCCAGTCCACCAGTCTTGTAGGCTTGGTGTCGTCTACATTGATGCTGAAAGTAAAATCAGTCATGTACATCCATGGTTAACTTTCTCAGTGAGGGGGCAACTAGAGATGCCCTATTGAGCAACAATTATCACTAACTTGCCTCTATAATGTTTACATTTAATCAAAAAAATCTGATAGTAAAATTCCAAGTAGGAGAGCATGAATGCCTGGTTGCCATGGTTACAATTATAGGTCTGGGTTGCCATGGTTACAAACATGTTGCCATAGTTACCTTCCCAGTGAAGATGGACAGCAGGTAGCTCTTACTCCCCATGACCATCATCTCGATGTGGAATTCCGTCAGATCCTTCTCCGATCTGAAGACACAAGTAGATCTCAATGTGGTCATAAGTTGGTTCAAAGCATATTTTCAGCCTCTAATACTCAAACATTTGGGTTATGCTCCACAGAACGAATACAATGCTACGAGAACCGAAGCTTGTCAACGGGAGGTAAGACTTGCAGTGCTACAAGCCTTTAGTGGAGTGGGCAGCAGACAGCAGAAGTAGCAGTAATATATAACCTAGCTCATGACATAACGTCGTACTCTTGAAGAAAGTTCTTAGATCCACACTGCTCCAGGGCCCAGGATGGGCGAGGAATGGGGTAGTGAGTGAGTGATTATGGAGTTTAACGTCACTGCGGGAATCGTTCACCCATTTGCGACAATGGGTGAGTACACCCATTTGCGACAATGGGTGAGTAAGAGATGGTGGTTTTAAATACCTGCGGGAATCTTTCACCCATTTGTGAGAGAGAATGGAATGGAACAGGGGAAATAGATGGAGAATAGAATGAAGAGAAAAAGAAGAGACTGACATTCAGAGAAGATGATGCTTGTCAAAAAGGTAGGGATTCCAAAAGAAATTGAGAAAAGTGATAGGAGACCGACAGGACAACACAGAAAACGCTGTCAGTGTTTACCTGATCTCCTTCAGTTGGTCCTTCAGTGATCTGGATAGAACCATTGTCTGTCCTGGAAGACGTCTCGGGTCGTCGGAGAACTCGGAGCTGATCACATCGTAGTCCACAACTTCCTCTTCTTCCTCTACCTTCTCCGGTGGACTTCTGGTGTTCACCATCAGTGCCAGGGATCGGCGCCAACTTCGGTCACGCTTCTTCAGAACGATCTTTGGGAGCGCATCGTCGTCGTCATCATGCCTTTCCTCATCCACGTCATCAGATCCTGCTGGTGTTCCACAGTGACCTTCACCTTCAACCATATCAAGAGTTTTTACTTCTATGTTCTGATTAGATGGCAAAGACTTATCAGATCCGACTACTTTCGTTGTCAATTGTTTGGCATGAAATATCCTTTTTGAAGGTCTGAAAGAGACAGTAGGCAACTTGTCTTGATATGGAAGTGGGTGTTTGAAGTCGTCCAGTTGGTCACTGGCAGACTTTTCTTCCTTAGATCTATCACAGTCGGTGAAGGAATCTTCAAAGAGATCCTTTAGAGGACTGATGCCAACTGGATTTCTCCTTGGTTCAATGTCTACAGTAGAAGTTCCATTTTCTTCTTCTCCAACATGCAAATTTTGAATACTTCTAAATGTATTGCTGGACTCAATTTTATTATCACATGACCTGACTTCGGAATGCATCTTTAGATCTGCCCGTAAAGAACCTTTGTCAACTCCTTTCTCAAATTCCATCTCGGTCAACAATAACTCGCAAGGAACTGAAGCCATGCCATGTCCTTCAGATGACTCTGTGAATTCACTGTAAGTTATATCACCACTTGCTATATTGTTTTCTTTATCTTCTCGACTATATTGACTACGTTCTACAGTATGTTCTACAGTATGTTCTACAGAATGTTCTACAGTACTACACAGTGTTGGAAGTAACTTGACAGCAGACTTTACTTTTTTAGCTTTTCTCGATAGCTTCGGTCCACTTCTTTTGATACTGAAACAAGTGTTGCCTAATTCATGAACTACAGTAATAATGCTATACTAATATAATCTATTTATAAATAAACACAGAGTTCCAGCTAGGCTGCTCACAGGTGCTTGAACATTATCCATGTCTAGATCAGCAGTAAGACATTTTAGCAAAATCTTCACGCATGTATAAATAAAAATACCAAATATAACTCCTGCAATGTACTTTAGAAGATTATTATCATTATTCCAAAACAAAAGAAACAAAAAAATGGCAATACAAACATGCAACATCATACATGCTTTTCAACTTTCTCTTGTGGGATTCCGACAGTGGAACAGGATTATCTCCCTTGTCTCCATGGACTGCCCTTGTACTGCCATATATGTTCGAGTCGCTGGAGGCCGACTGGGATTCAGGGGGGATCACTCTGCTGAAGTAACTACTGATGCCGACTTTCTGTGCCTGTTGACTGCTGTCACTCATTGCTGATAAAATCTGAAATTAGACCAGGATGATAACACTGCGGCAGATCTAGCTAGCAGATTTTCCAGATTATTTCACCAATAAACTGATGCATCCTATGGTGACCAGCATCTAACCTAGATACCAAACACGTTTCAGTAACTACATTTTAAATGTTATATTTGGCTATTGGATTGTTACACTTCTAGAATTTCTTTTTCGATTTGCGCTGCATCTAGGCCGCGTATTTAGGCGATGTCAGTCTCGGTCCTACCTGTGACATGGCACCTTGTTCTGACGCAGTCCCGGACAGACAGACGTAGACGACCAGCTTCTCATGATGTAGTCTCAAGTCTCTGTACCCACACACACCAGCTGAAAACATTGCCGTGTCTTTCATATACACAAACTTAACTGATCTACTAGAACAAAATATTGGTACATATACAAGTACTGTCAAAGACCTCCAAAATATGAAAGTATTGATAACCAATGGGACATGAGGAATGAGTAGATGGTTGAATTATGCAAAATCAAAATGTAGTTTCAAGTAAACATGCGCAAGAATAGTATGTAATAATAACCTGGACCCAGTTGCACAGAACAGCTGAGTTACCATGGTTTCCATTAATTGTAATTCAAAATGTATGGACCCGCTATAAGTGTAAGTCCATTGCATGAAACGCTTTCATGAATTTATGGCTACAATACTTTACAATCTGGTTAGCTGAAGTGTATTATGCAAACTGACTTGTCCTAGTGGGTCCCTAAAATTTACCTTACAATCAATCGTTGCTAAAATTGTTGAGAGTAATGGGGTTCTGGTGTGATTGTATGTGTATAGAGGGAAATATGCGACAGACTCAAGATGTTTTATTGAACTCTCCCTGCTGATGTCAACCGGAAATGCTTAGAGAGGCGTGTATGTGCTTAATCCAGCAGGGAGAGGGTCGATAGAGAAATATCACGTGACCACAACTATACCTAGACACCTTAGAACAGTTTCAAACTCCCCTTCTGACAATTTTTAAAATAAAAGAAACAGAATTGGTCAACATTACGGATTGTATTGTCAATATCAAACTATGCACTATACACTGAACATTTATTTTGTAAAATATGATGACATTAAATTGCCATTCTACCTCCCTCAAGACGACCTACTAGCAATTGGTTCTATAAACGAGCGAGAAGTGATGAATGCCTTAATGGAAACCTCTCTACATGTGTCTGAGTATATATCTGATAATCTGTGGTCATGTGATGTCGCTTGACCAATCTGAATGATTGTGATTGATGTCAGTCGGTGGACTAATACCCATGGCTCTGTGTTCGGTATCGCTGTCGTCCAGTGGCTGTGACCCCGCAAGTAGACACGTCTGATACTCTGGTTTGGACCGGAACGCATAGCCAATACGAACAGATGGACCTAGAACAATAACAAACACGACTACAATTAATACATATTATACAACATGTCAGCAAAATAACCATTATTGTTTTAAAACTAGTTATCCACAACTACATTTATTTGCAATCACCACAGGATGCACTGTCTGTACTTTTACAGTTCATCATCGCAGGTATACTGCAACATTCAGCACTACAAGTGTTGCAGGTTTTCTGCTGCCTTTAACATACCATGATGTGAGTGAAATAGTCTTCAAAGTGGCAATAAACCACAATTCAAATCAAAGAAATAAGCAAAGCCTGGATGGATGAGTAATGACAGACTTTGCCTACCGGTATTTATTGTGGATGTATGACGTTCCACCCCAGATACATTTCAACCCCAGCCGTTTCCACCTAAGTTGTTTCCCAAAAAATTTGATTCGCCCGGAACATAAACCCATATCGGCCGAACCAATATTGTTGGGACAGCATACACGCCCCATACTACGATTTTGAAGGCATTTTCGTCCTCTAAATTTCCCCGACTATCTGTCATGGTATAAACAAGTTACCACCGCTATTATTGATATAACTTTGGTTACAACAAGTTTACATCCAATAATTCTTAAAAAACAATAAGCAAGTTCTTTATTCAATTTACGATAAATTCAATTAATTGGATTATGAGGATTCATTTAATTTGGATTATCAACAACTGTATATACCTGATGCATGAAGCTCGACTAAAAACACTGTAAATCAAACACTTCCGAAACAAAGGCGACTTCCAGCAACAAAAACAAAACAATGGCCGTCATGACTCTAAGAAATATTTACAGTAAATATTATAAAATAGTGGAATTTGGAGGTGGGGGGTAAAAACGGGCAAACAATCGGGTGAACAAATATTGGTTGGGGTGAACAGTACGTCAAAAGGGTGATCCAGTTTTCTCACAAAAAGAGGTTATGGCGATATGGATCTGTTGGGCGAGTGATTATGGAGTTTAACGTCTGTTGGGGCGATACGACTGAGGGTGGAATCCATATGGGGTAGAACATCTGCAAACCTTTATTTTCCCACCTGTTAATATTACTGACTGTTTCATGTTCTTGTTGATATCTTGCTTCTTCAACTTGACTCTGGCAAATATTGGGACTTTGAGCAATTGCAAGACCTCCTGATAGAAAATATTTGTCATTTTTATAAAGTTATTTATTTTATACAATATAGCCATGATGATGATATGATCATATCAGTTATCGAAATAGAAGGGGTCCTGGGGGTCATTTGAAAATCTGTAATGTTAAAGGTATCTGTGTGACACCTTGAAAATTGCAGAGCTTTACCTCCATTAGCATTGGGCCTACAGAAAATGATCTCCTGATTATAAGTGATATAAGTATCGTCTCATCACAGGGCTCTGAATAATCATAATGTCATGTTAATGTTATACTATGTAGCATCATGACTTAAAAATATATCGGTATCAGTGTTTCAGTTGTGAATAAACAAATTTACCACCTGAAGATGGCGATCTTCAAACCACCAGGGCAGACAGGTGTTGAGTGATGGGACAGGATGGATTTCCACTTGTAAAGCTTTCCATTTCTATACATGAGAACAGACATAATGACATCATTGATATTATCAATGATAATGCAATGTGCAAAATATTATTTTAAATTATTACAGTAGCTGTTTTATAGGAATGCCACTTTCCTGGTTTCCAGATCCAAGTCTAAGACTATCGTACCGATTATAAGTTTAATCAGCTGTTATTTTATTCATAAATTATGTGGTGAACAATATATTACCCTGACATATGTCGTAAAGTGTTTTCTTGACATCTTGAGCTGTCAAATGCTCTGGAAATGAGACTGTCAGTAAACATTCGAAAACGGATACTTTTCCCGGTTGCCCAAACAGGAAGTATATCAATATTTGAACCGGATTGATATTTACCGGGAAGCACCAACTTGGAAACACCGGTGACGATGCAATTTAGTGACATGTGAAAAATGCTTCATCCATGAGCTGGTGCCGTTTTGTTATTTTCAGAGTTAATACAAGGACTTTAAATTTTGCGGGGGTTCAAAATGTATTTTAGTAAGGGAAGATGGGCTCATAATTCCAGTGACTATTTTCCTTCATTTTTATTCTAGGATGGTGGACTATTTTCCTTCATTTTATTATATAGAATAGTCCTGCTGTGACGTAAAGCACTCATTTCTTCTAGGATGCCTTTCAGCATACATGTCTATGAAGCTTTGTCAATATATCAAGTGTTATAACCCAACTGTTGTCTCAATATTAAGTCGCTACTTGAATTCTGATGAAAAATGTCATCATTCTATGTAAGCATTATTTGTTATGAATTGTTCTACCTTTTCCACATTTTAGAGATTTAATTATTATACGATGTGACCTGTTTTTAATTTTAATTTGAATGACGGCTCTCACTTTCTCCTAGAAAAGCCTGGCGTAACAGATGACAGATGTTCTAGCTATATATATGTGTATCAAATATTACAAACTCCTACCCGTATGGATAAAATAAAATGGTCGTAATTTCTACAACTACACCGGAAACACGTGATTTTGTCCGGATTTTTAGAAAGGTTAGACAAGCAACAGGGTCGTTCAATATCATCACAAACTGGTTCTCTCGACGTAGATGAATAATATTTTCATTTCTACTCGAAGCAGGTAATGATTGACTTTTAAATCAACATTGCAAACGATGCCTACTCTCGTGCCATGCATTGATTAAACACTAGCATCGCGACGAAGTAGACGGACTATGCTGTTTTCGTTCACCATTTTGACATTGCATCAGCTGTTGCCAACTGGTTACTTATATCTATTTCAGCTGTATATTACACCTACATGCATCATTTCAGTTAATTTAATATATAGAAACACAATTTTATGGCCGTATAATATGCATGTACAACGTAATGTATCTGACTTGTATACACAACCACCTTACATCATCAATGATTATCAAAGGTAAACATGATAAAAACACGCATTCAGCTGTTTTAGTGTTTATCGGTTTACCATCCACTTCCGATTTCTAGCCATATTATTTAGAGATATGCTTGAAGCATCTAAGCTGTATATCAGACTAGAGATTAATTCAAGTTCTAATATTTACTAAGATCACCTTTTCTGACTAAATAACATTTGCTTCTTGCATCATAACTTCGTTGTTGGATAATCAACTGCACCATATCTTTAGAGGTTACTTCATTGAAGAGAGTCGCAGAACAGTTTTGTGTGAGTTATCATGGTTATCATGGTTATATTTTGCAAACTGATGACCCTTCACCAGTACCAACTAGTTGTAGTTCTTGCCAAAGACATTTCTTTTAATTATTTTTGTTATGATTATTATTATATGATCTTTTCTACCTTTTCCATCAATTTCGCAGAAGTTACATTTCTGACGCGATATTGGTAGGATGCAATGTCTGTAGAGTGGCACTACAGTTATC
>JAULBP010106915.1:0-10338 GCA_032355345.1 Lepetodrilus pustulosus | reverse complement strand
AAATGTAGTAAACGGAGTACAGATTGAACGCATCCCCTGGACTGCATTCTCTTGCTAGCCATTGAGGTATATCTTCTGGTTCCTGTTTACACGTAACCTCACTAGCTAGATGGACTATCTGACCAGCTCACTACTCGACGGCGGTTGACACAGGGTCTGTTCTATATTCACGTTCTAATCATGATCACCTCCCTGTCGATTTCTAATACCACTCTGGCTTCAATTATAGTAGGTATCCGTTGATCTGAAAGAGCTGGTTGAATGGTGAATATACCGGTACTTGTTTATATTGTTTATTGCACTTCTGGCATAATCGGTAATATATATTTCCAAAATACAAATGCTGACAGTTGCGAAAACCGGCAATCAATCATTACTTGTACTAAATTACTACCCACCGATAACATAGTTCCAAATCTGATAGTAACACGTAATTTAGTTAGGAAAGAGAAATAACCTGAAAAACACTTGTCTTTTTATTTTCAGTAGAACGTGACAAGCAATAGCAAATAGTTTAGAGATGACAACCATTTTTAACAATATATAATCGTCCTATATAATCCTGATGGTCCTGACTACAGCGATACTGTTGAGAACGGTTGACCTATTCCAACGAGTCTATAAGCAATCCCACTAGAAGCTAGTCGTGGTACCAAACATGACTATGAGGAATGGTGTCAAGATACACTAAACCCCCTTGGCACTTGTAAAGCAATCAAATATCGGCATGCTCTAATCGGAGGTCTTTGTCATTTTCCTACTCCCCCAAACTCTACGAACTACCAACCACTCAATACGCCCTGAAATTCAGTTATTTTATTCACAATACTTTATACCAATCATGGTCGCCATTTGGAGTAACCTCTATAGCTAACGGATAACACATGTATATGTCACGATCCATCCACGACTTTATGTTAAGACGCATTTTACGCAAGATCTCCGTAAACAAACAAGGAGATTACTGTTTCCATATATGGATATTAATGTAATTTCTATACCATTCCTGGTTAATGGAAACTTCATTGTGATATAATGGTGAACTAGCGGATATTATTGTTTCAATGTCAATGGAAAACTGTTATTAAAACACATATTTGGCGTCAGATAACGTCACATGATACATAATTTGTCTATACTATCGTAAAACCAATAAGATAAGATGGCTGGTATTTGCAATTCTTAGAGCGAAGATGGGTTTCCATCACTATACTAAGCGTCGTAATTCATTAAGTAAACGATGAATCGTTAGGACTAAACATTTAATTTAAACTACAAATCTTGCCAGTTATGTGTTTGGTGTCAGTGAATATCTGGATTTACCCTTGTCTGTACACGTAGTATAAAGGATACATTCTCTTCTTTCCTGAGGCATATTGATAGGAATTATTTCCGATCACCGCCAAAATTAAGGACAGCTCAATTCACTTAATACTCCAATTCCCAACAGAGAGTTTGACTTAGATACCAGCTACGAAGAAAGAGATTGCAAGATAATATCGATCTTTATTCATGAAATAAGGCGTTGATTTTAATGAGTATTATGTCATATTCCAAGATGTATTCTTCAAACGAAATGTATGTACTGCGTCGGATTCGCACTGACAATATCTGTACATGTACGCAATTACTAAATTGTTATTTTCTTCCAGGACACCAACTGGTGGTCACGTGCTATCATATATTATTCAGACACAAAATCATATTGACCTTTTGTTCTGGACGTTCGTTAATAGCAGATGAATACGATATTCACTACAGAAACTCGATACGAAGCAGTGGCACAAAATAATATTTAAAAAAAAAGAGATTTTGTCTGAAGGAAGTTGTAATGGTTTATTTTAAAGGCATACTATCACGGCTGGTTGGCCTAGATAATGGCCAAACGAATTTCTGTCTGAGACTATTTACGTTTAAATTGTACACCCAAAAGTTGTTTTTTACTGATGTACTTATTCCCCATCACTTGATAATTGATATTTTATATGAATTAGTGCGACGGACTACTAATTATCTTGCTTTTGAGGCATCAACAACATTTGTGAAGGAATTCTAAGAAATCGAGTCCTACCACTTTGAATTCCAGGAAAGCGTAGACGAGTTATGACCCTTTGTGTGACTATACTAGGAAACAGAAAGTACAGATTGAGGCCCGCTAGTAAGACATATTCGATTCACATTATCATCGGCGTGTAATGGTACTTTGTCAAGTGAATGTACTTTGCAGTTCTAGCTAATAACTAGCCCAAAACAACCATAACTATATGTGATAGTATGCCTTGAAACAGCATTGCCTTCTAAGACTAGATGCTATATGTAAGTGAGATACACCTTCACATACATCAGTCACCTGCCATCATATACGTGTGCAGATCGGGTTGTATACTCCTCAGGCATTTAAGACAGAAAGTAAATGCACTCTGATTGATCAACTGATTGACTCAAATTCAAAAGGTTTATACGAAAAGTGAAACACTTAACTTAGTCCTCTCGGTCAATTGACCTGGACAATTCGAGTATTTATTATTATTATTATTATTATTATTGTAATTGTTATTATTATTATTATTATTATTATTATTGTTATTACTATTGCTAAAAATAATATCGCATATGTTTATAGAAAACATTATTTTGCATTAGTGTACGGATATACCAAACTTCCCTATGTTTGAAGAGTAAACCACACCTATTTGCGATGCCCACGGCTCAAGATCTTCAGTATTGATTGTCATGAACGTGTAATGCTGTACCAATAATGGAATAAATAAGATTCAAGATTGAATATATTTCAATCTACATAGTTGACCTTAATGTTGACCTATTTCGGCCATGTCAGTCCATTGTTCTAAGCTAACAAAAGAAGGGTATTTGTTAATTAATTCCGTGAGATTCACTAGTCATAAAACAAGTCAATAGTCAATGCTAGGACTTAGCATGCAGTTATTTATATAATATAATAACAAGATGTGGAAAATTATTTACTCGCATTAATTTGAGGTCGCATTTTAGCCTCGTAACCATCATTAGCATTACATGGTGCCCGCATTAAATTCAGAATCAAAACTAGCTGTTATTCTAAAACTAATAGCAGGTCCTAACGTTTACTTTACTATAACCGTACTTTAATAAACAGAACGTAAAACGCAAACTCTGAACATTAACATTTAGTAATATCATAAATATCATAGAAAACAGCATACTAGTATAAATATATATTAAAAACACCCTGTATGTCATAAGAACAAAGAGAAATATCAGTATAATTCAAATTACATTTATAAAATGTCACACTACAAGATCATGTATATTAATGGCAGCTTTCAGGAAAAGCTATATCTACTCGTGGTATTGGATAAGGTGAAATATTGGAAACGTATGATATTTTATGCTACTATGATCCGGTATATTATCATTACACATGACGCCTTAATGAATAAATCATATCTGTTGTATATTTGTCTCTTACCAATATCACATCGCTACCGTAGTCTTAACACCGTTAAGAAAGCCCTCTACTTAAGGGCAACCACGAACCTACTGCAATCTTCACAGCTCTCTTCATCGGACGTATTATACTTCTCTCGGCTTTTTCCTATTCATACGAGATTTAATATACCATACACGTTGATGGGTCTAGGCGTTTCGTTGTTCTCTGGAGACATGCAACAACCAATGCCATAGAATACTTCCTTGTTGTAGCCACCAACTCAACAGACTTAATTATGTTATCCAGCGAGGATCATGCTTGTTGTGTCGCGTAGATTGCAACGTTTAACAACGCGGTATTCGAGTGGGAGTTAACTAAGGTATGGAGTATTTGTTGAGCGCGCTACAAATGTTACCCGTGGGTACGCTGTCTTGATCACCGATTGCCTTACAGCGTTAAATATTCAAATAAAATGGCATTCTATTCGATTCCAACTTACTTCGGAATAAAATTGCCTCGCTCTATTCTAGGTTAGGGTAACTTTATCAGTTAATGAAGTAGGCTACGTACGACATATACAC
Organism: Lepetodrilus pustulosus; assembly: GCA_032355345.1. NCBI lineage: Eukaryota > Metazoa > Mollusca > Gastropoda > Lepetellida > Lepetodrilidae > Lepetodrilus > Lepetodrilus pustulosus. The sequence goes on along the minus strand of JAULBP010106915.1, from coordinate 6,327 downwards.
TACTTATAGACTAGTTTTATATACACTACGTATAGTCTAGTTTTATATACACTACGTATAGTCTAGTTTTATATACACACCCACCCACCCACCCAAATAAACAACAATGCAAATGTAGCTAGAAAAAATGTTAAAGAACACTGTTAAAGCATAATTTCACATCCTGGGATGGTACATCACCGCAATCTATTGGAGTTTGGGTTTATTTATATAAAGCAAACTACGATGTACATCATTGTAATTAATGAAATGAAAGAAACCCGAGGTCTATTTAAATGAACACGTGGATTACATACATCACCGTGGTATTAGTGATATATACGTTACTACATATATGTTTAGCCTTGTATTACGTACCGAAAGGGAAAACGTTGTTTTTACCAAGCTTAATTGGCCTGCGTGGTACTTTGCGTATTACATTTAACAAGCGGCCAGAAGTAAGTCAAGCATTGACAGTGACGTATGGACAAATCGCGCAAAAAGTCGCTTACATTTTGAATGCCAATCAAATTGGCAAAGTGGTATCAATACAGTATGTCATTGGTAACTCGTGTTTACATGACTAACCACAATCCGCTGAAAGAAGTAGCGCAATTATTGTAAACACATGCCATTATCTACGTTATTATGCAGAAACTAGAGTAACACAATCTTATTCCTTAATAAGGGAAATCAAGGACTTTAGAATTCAATGCTTTTATAATCATTTATCCGATCTGTGCAGCTGGTCATCATATCATGCATTTTGATGCAAGAAGCAACAGTTAATTATAAATGTTAAAATGATAACGGAAGTTGCACAGATCTCTTCGTGTATGTATTGTATTTAAATATTTACGTCATTAGAATAACTTCGAAATAAATGTCTATCAACTTAAAACATTTTGCATTGGAGTCTTTATGCATCACGACGCGATTGTTACTTTATTCTGTTGTAAATGAGTGAAAATAACAATTCAGATGGGTCAATTGTAACTATATTTAGTAAACATAAACAGTATATATTTAATTTGAAGTATATAAAAATGGACATAGTAGATGTTCACAAGGCTTACGTAAAAGGAATGTCAACATACCAAAAATAGTAATACATAACGGATCATAAAGTAAGCATTTATACTTCTTAATACTGTCCTTCTTAGGGCCGTTGATAACCGCCATTGATGTCCTCTGCTCAATTAGCAAATTCCAAATTTGATTTATGGTAATCAACATGCCATGCGACGCATTCCTCAATTTATTTTTAATGTATTCATTAATCAAAGTAACGTCAGTGAGAACAAGCTCTAGAAACTCTCATAATATTGAGAATATTCAACATTACGGCCAGACAAAGTCTAATTGCGAATGTATTTAGTTATGTACGCCAATTACTAGAAAACTTGTCACATAAATAGTGAAATACATTTCATTACTGCAAGCAAAGACGCCGCTAAGATTCATAGTCGGGAACTCATGCATATAAGATCAAACATGGGAATTTTGTCTGAACGCTAAATGCAGTAAGGGTTTATGTTTAATTTGTTTTATTTAGCTTTTGTAGTCGCATCTAAAAGTTTAGATTATAGCATTAATGTTAGCATAGATTATGTAATGAAGGTTTAAACAACGCGAAAATGCACCACTTCCGGAGTCATCTGATATTATTCACGGTCACCCAGTACTTAAATTGGCTAATTTTTTAAAACCGTGAAAGCTAGAATGGAATTAATTGAAGTGTTGGCTTACTACGTTTTAGGCATTGACGCATTTAGCGTAATCATCGGACATTTACGTCAGCCCAATGCTCTAGATAATGACATCTAGTGAATGACTTGTTACATTACGTCAGCCCAATGTTATAGAGAATGACATCTAGTGAATGAATGGTTACATTACGCCTGGGCAGGAATATTTCACCTGTTTGCGACGATGGATATTATTAACATAAGTTTGAAATGTTGAAAACGAAGCCGGCATTCAGAAGGACGACGTGCAATTGGGAGATGTTGACAACGCTCATATATATATATTATTTTTGAAGACAGTTTTAGAAGTTAAATTGATATGGTAATACCCGTATTTGTTCATGACCGAAGAAGTATTAACTGTAAATGTAGAAGCTAGGCACTAACCAGAAGAAAGATGGTCATTGACATTTCTGATTGCTGAAAACTTAACGAAACGAAACTTCACTTACTGTATGCATCGTATCAGTAGAGAAGACAACTGGACTCACCTTATGGTATGTAATGTAATGAAGATAGTCGTTAGGACAAGCTTATGGGCTGTGCAGGCATGGAACTAGAATTGTAGTAGAGACGAACCCTCTCTCCACGAGCTCATGGGCTTAAAGGAAAAGAATGGCAAGTTCGTGTTCATTTGATAGTGGCGTCCTGCCCGGTTGAATAATTTATAGAAGCAAAATGTGAACACTGTAGGAGTACAGCGTAGGAACATATGTTAACCCTTAGGATACTAGGTCCCTCTCGAGGATTTCCCCCATTGCAACGTTATCACCTCATTACCCAACACGTGACTGCTCATGTGCATTCAAACAGACGGTACTGAATTGCATTTGATTATGTCCTTCACTGCGCTGGCCTTTTGATCATGCTGCAGAATTAATTTACTTTGGTTGTGCTTTACTTTTAAAGAAATTACTTTGTGTCCTTTCTAGAGACATGGTAGTATTTACTAAACATGTGGATGCATGCATTGACGACGAATACGACATTCTATGGATGACTAGACACTAATTATAATGAAAGCCGACATCCTGGTTAATACTATGGGGTTTATATTCCTATTGACATGATATTACATCACAGCAACATGGTAAATATGCTGTCCATAACACATTAATCTTCTAACCGTCCTTACCATGGATATTATTATTACAACTGTAAGTTCACCCTACATGAATACTATTGATAAACAACATAATTACTTACAAACATGCTCACGTGTTCTAATAAGCCAGGCGTTGTCAACCTATTACCGGTATGTATTTTAGTAGAACATTTATTTTTATGATTTGCTGTAATTGTTAATATTGTGGTCGTAAAACTGAAGGTATTCTTGATATCATAACAAAATGTACCCATTACATTTTAAAGAAACAACTTTATATGAGAAAAAAACAATCCAACCAGATGGCACAGGATCGCACGACCTATTCGTGTAGATTGTTATCATGCAATGTTTCGTAGTTTAAGAACTATAAGCCTTCTGTGTTGAATTATGTCTTGTTTCACGCTCGATACCAATAAGGGTATCGTTTCTCGAAGCTCTCGTATCCACTACTAGACCATAGGCACTCTCGTAGCTATCTCTAATACATGGCGCTCGTACACTTACGAGAGCGATGTGGTCTAGTAGTGGATACGAGAGTTTCGAGAAATGGTACCCAGTACTACCCCTATATCGCCATAACAAAGAATTGGAAACTGTATTTTCTCATTCCACCCCCGTGTCCGTAACCAACACTTCGAAACATTAACGGGGGCATAGCGAACAGCACCAATAGGGTTAAGCAACCGGAAGTCCGCCTCGTCCTCGGCAATTTGTAGTAATGAGAGTGGTAACGTGAGCATTTCTCAGCTGCTGGTCCCTCTCCCATGGCAGGGACGTCGTAACTGATGTCGCTAACAACGTCCGCTCGCTGTTCCCGACTGAGTCAGATAAAAGGAAAACATCCCTAATTGAATTGGAGGCCAATTGTTTTGCATTCCTTCAGTATGTACTGCCCGTTCGACGTTGGCGCGGACAAGTTGCGATGCTGAATTGTGAAGGTTTGAGGGCCAAGTTAGCGTTCCCATAGGCTTCACCCCCAGGAACCTTTGCCATTTAATGCACAGACTAATATTGTTCCATTGTCATCGCTGCTTGACCAAATTCTCAAACCGCTATGTTGCACATATAGGAAACGAATATCGGTTTCTGTTCTATTTTAGAATACAATGATTATATTGGGAACTAATTATGAAAACTGAATATGTGAAAAACACGTTAACTTGTATTTTACTTGTATTTTATACTAAATCGTTATAGTTAAATGCTTATTTTTTCATTTATCTACATCAACACATATAGCCGCAGATATGCCTATGGTCAATGGTCAATGACCGTTCGTAGTACAGAGGGCTAATGACCGCTACGAATAACGACTCTCTTCTTTTAACCTTACTATATAAATGTTTATTTATTGTGATAGATATTTCATTTGAGCAATTACTGGTATACTCTATGTTTAACACGCAAATTCGCGAAACGGCACCGATATGAACGTCGATGAGTATCGCAGGTGATAGATTCAAGACCTTTGTTTTACTGCTATTATCTGATTATAACCACCCCACGCCCCCTGAAAAGAAAAATATTATAAGTAAACGAATGGCGTAGATTTACACACACACACACACACACACACACACACACACACACCCACACACACACCCACACACACACCCACACACACACACACACACACACACACACACACACACACACACACACACTCACACATCCATCTTAACCCCACACCTAACCACAGTTCTATTCCAACATTTAATCCACTAAACAACCTTCCCCTAATATAGTATTACATGTATATATAACCATGTACAGTAGGTATAGTACATCATTCTTATAGTAAGAAAAGTTCAAGTAGTTAATATAACGTGCTTCAACGAATTTAATTTTATGGAAATCAATGACTTCTCCTTTAAGTCTCTCATAGACATGATTAGAAACGCGATGTCCTTTTTTAATATGTCCATGATAGAGTTCCATTATACCCCCATCCCCTCGACAGCATTCTAGGTCATAGTACTTCTAATACGCACCATCATTGTATGTATTAACTTCATTCATGACATCAAGAACGGAATATTATATATGTTATATTATGCCGTTATTGAACAGGGTCACACCATTTCCATATAAATCCATTGCTCACTTCTGTGGGCCAAGAACTTGACAGTTTTTATCACAGTCATTATGATAACAGGGAAAAAATGCTGAATTTATGCAATAATGTATTCAACATCAATAACTTGAGATCAAATCTGTAGGAAGATTTACATATAGTGACTCTAAATAGTTATATTAATTCTTTCATTGAAGGAAAATGATTATTGACCTTTCTATATATACAGAACATATTTCTTTTAATCATCACTGTTCTAAATATATTTACTGGGATTTCCATTATCACAAAATACTACATGGTTGACTTACTATAATATTAGGTTCTTTGGTACAGAATAAACCACGTCCACCATGGATTATGATTTGTTGTTTTTCCTCAGTTGACTTTTGGATATAGGACTGTGTACTGCAAACAGGATTCTGTACGAAGTGGGAGAAATTATAACTTTGAAAGAATTCAATTACATGTCATAAAATCAATATGACACACTAGCTCAAGTATTAAATTATTAATTTCTAGTTATTGCTATTATTTGGAGCAGCAGCAGTAGCAGCAGTAGTAGTAGTGGACAGTAACTGTACAAATCACTGATAATGATTGCCATTTTATTGTCATCTTCAAAAAACATGTTACAGTACTACAATAATGTTATTTTTCAATTTGTTCCTGGACTCTATCGATACCGAGCTCACTGGCAATTGCTTAGGATACTTCCAAACATTTTGGGCATCACAAGTTATAGAACTGTAAGCCAACATTATCAATGAAACAGCACTATATAGAGCTTTAGATATAAATGAAGATTGGCATCGAATGAAGGTATATTTCTATGAGTGCAGTAAATTAAGGACACAACACATTAGATAGACATTAATGGAAGGATTGCTCTGAAAGAGTAATGGCATAGGAACGACCATTGATTAGAATGCTCTACTGGAAGGACATACACACATCAATCTTCAACATAGACAACAGTGTCCGGGAAGCAAGAGCTTCTGTACCCATGGGAATCTCAGTTGATGTTATGACAAGACATTGGACAGGTGTAAGTTCACTAAAGTACATGAGTGTCATGCTAAAAGGATAGACAGATGATGGATGTTATTCTTACTAAAATTACTAATAATAATATGAATACCTTGTATTATTACCAAGTCCATTGCCAACATGTGCTCAAGGCAACACATATAATAACTGTGAATAAATATTTATATTATTATTATTATTATTATTATACCATATTAATATAGCATCCTTTGCATACTTAAGTATGTTCAAAGGTGCTTTACAATGAATAATAATGGTTTTAGTGCCTAATTATCAGCAATCGCTGCTCATTGTCGTTCACATTGGCCTTGTGCACAATCAGGTGTCCATTTGTGTTGCACTTGGGTCCAATTTTCAAAGATTTTTTA
>JAULBP010106904.1:0-10339 GCA_032355345.1 Lepetodrilus pustulosus | reverse complement strand
CTATGACGCTCCTGGTTGTTGTACTCGTTGAAAGTGTATACCATAATTCTCCTACTAGTTTTAATCATCTAAAAGTTCGAAATGTTAACTAAATAAATGATTTCTTTAAAAAAAAATATATATATTTTTTTTTTAAATGACTGTGTTCGAATAATTAGAAAATTACGATTTCTCAAAAAGGGTCATTTTCGTATAATTAGGGACGGAAAAAAATAATTTTTGCAAAATAATTTATGTGTTCGAATAATTAGATGGTTCGAATTAATAGGTTAATTACGGAAGTCAAAAATGACCATAATAGATATCTGTGATAGTATGCCTTTAAATACTAGTATTCATGATCACATATGGGTGACAGATTCCTGCTGTGAAGTATAACAATACCGGTAACTCACTCACTCTCTTCCAATGTGCCTGCAAGTTATTGAATAGTACCTGAAGTCTGTAGACATTTGAACATTATTTATTGTTAAAATAAATAATATACAGCTAAATTTATTAATCTTAAAAGGTCAGGGATCATTAACCCCAGTGATGGAACAGATGAAGAAAACTCCATCAATACATGAACCTTGAATTATATATACCTATTGTCTAGAGAATACTGAGATCAGATAAATATACAGTTCTAGGTTGTATTATGCCAATCAATGAAAATAGCAATGCTATTGTCTAGGAGGCAGTATGGGAGGTGGGTGGGAGAGTCATAATGTACATTCATATTTGTATTAATATCTGTATACAGTAATGCAAAAAACAGATCAGCAGACCTATTCTGCCTATTTGTTTTATTTTATCTAACTTAATGTGATCTTCTTGGTAACTAAAAAAGCTATAGATTGCAATTACATATAGATAATTTGTAAATCAATTTATCATTCCACGTTTCTTTTACAGTACATTGTGTACTATGTAATCACCGAAACAATTATATACAGTTGGTCTTCTGAAATCTTTCTAAGACATGTATCTACTTCTATACACTACATTATATCCACATATATTCATTTCGTATATATCCTCCATTTTTGGACTAGACAAGGGATACCTTTGATTCTAGGTAAAATATGTTATTATTATAAACATAACATTATTAATGGAAGAAGAGCACATAAAATAATATTGCTTATGATCTGAAACTAAAAGTAAGTAAACAGCTGGTAAAGCTAATATAAGCTTTGAAAGCCACAAATCTAGGATATAATATAGATTTTTCTGAATAAATAAATCTATTGTCAATCCGACAATCTAATTGGTCCACGTCACCCCAAATCATTGCATTCATACTTCGATGAACAAAATTTTCTTAGGTGGCATTGTTACGCCATGTATACATGACGTTGTCTATACTTGATGTCAGCAAAATAGTGTTTAAAATATTCATGCACTGCTCCTTTATTACATCATGTTCCCCATCCTTTTGTTGAGCAATTTTTTTATAAGAATTGACTGTAATTTGTATTACGTTTATCGCAGTATGAACGTAAAAACTGATGTGCAAACATTTGTATGAACCACTTTGCGGCTTGATACAGTTTACACATCGGTTTTTATGTTCATTCCTCGATGAACATAATAAAATTGAAATGAAACTTGCAAAGCAAAAGATAAATAGTAAATAATAAAACCTCACTATACAGCCTTTTCACCTAATATGCCCCTAGTAAGACCACTTGGCAAATGTGTTGTAATAGCAGCTGTAGTGAAACATGGACCATACCACTACTATAGGACTGCATAATGGGAATTTAGGAATGTTTCAGCAATCATGTCTATATTCATCTCACAGTATATCTAAAATTATGTCAAAACCACCTCTAGGCTCTGTTAACTGAAAATTTATTGTCATCCCAATTTCATATCCATCCATTTTGGAATGTCTAGAGTGGTTGTTGGTTTACACCCTCTCTCAACTGCCGCAGTGGCACAGTGGTTAGAGTGTGCGTCTGGGGAGTGGTAGGTCAGTGGTTCAAATCCACAACTCTATCAAACCGAAAGACATTAAATGATGTAACTTGTTCCCCAACTTTACTTGGCACTCAGTAGCAGAGAAGCAAGAGCTGGTCTGCTCAGAGTCTGTTAATGATGTCTGATTTGTGTGTGACTTATTATTGCAATATATGTAAAATTGGAAGAGACTAGTGTAGTACAAGCAGGGTATGTACATGTACTCACAAAACATGCCAGCTCTGTGATAAGTGAAATAATTTTGAAGGTGACTCTTAAAAACCTACCGGTAACTACCGTAATTCGCCTATTAATTCAAAATGGAGAAAATACCGGTAGTTAAATTGAAAATGATTTGTGTTCGTATAATTAAAGGCACCAAAATAAAAATATTTCTAAGTTTAATAGTAAATACATGTATTTTTAATGTACTACACTTAAAAAATAAATAGAAATAAAATATAAAAACAAGATAATGGCTTGGTTTAAGTGCCTGTATGACAACTCCTGGTTGTTGTACTCATTGACAATGTATACTGTAATTCTCCTAATACGTAGTTCGAAATGCTAACTATGGTAAATAAAGGATTTCTTAAAATGTGGTGTGTTTTTTAGATTTAAAAATGATTGTGTTTGAATAATTAGAGAATTACGAAAACAAATTTAATGGTCATGTTCATATATTTTTTGTCGGAATTTATTTGTTTTGAGGATTAATTTAGGTGGTCGAATTATTAGAGGGTTTGAATTAATAGGTGAATTACGGTAACCCCATTTAAGAGACCTTAAGGGGAGCACTGTCAAAGGCTTGCTCATCGCTACTAGAGGATGATACTATGGTCTCTTAGTAAATGCCAGAGTCAGGAAGTATCTTACACACTTCCCACTTCCCACTTTCAAGATCTGTCCTGACTGTTATTTGTGATATTAAAGGCATACTATCACTGATGGTTGACCTAAATAATGGACAAACAAATTGCTATCTGAGACTATTTACACTTGATTTGTCCACCCAAAAGTTGTTATTTACTGATGAACTTATTTTCCAATACTCAATAGTTTTAACAAATTTAATATTTTATATGAATTAAGGTTATGGACGGTTAATTACCTTGTCATTGATGCATCAAATGATCTATGAAAGAATTCTAAGAAAACCTAGTCATACCACTTTGAATTCCAGGAGAGTATAGTTGAGTTATGTCCCCTTGCATGAATATAATGAAGCAAAAAGAAATACAGGTTGACAACCGCTAGTTCATACACTCGATTTATACTATCATGGGGTTGTTTGAAATTTTGTCTACTATGCAGTGGTGGAAAGGTTTTCAGCAGTACAAACATGATTTTATGTATATCAAGTGAATGTGCTAAATGCAGTTGTAGGTAAGAAATAGTCCAAAACAACCATAAATAGCTGTGATATTATGGCTTTAATATAAATCATAAAATGTTAGTGTCATTAAACTTTATCAACCGATGGATTAACTACCTGTTGACATCATAAAATGTTCACGAGCTCGTCCATATTTAGAAAATAATTTTAGCAATTTCTTCATGTAAATTTATCTTAAAGTGCCATTACATTGTGTAACACTGTTGGTAACAAAATTATCAACAATAACTAAATGCACGTGTATGTACAGTAAATACTCACAGACTGTAAATACATTGTACACTAACATCTTATCTATGGAATACTCCTTAAAAAGATATTAGTGAATGAAATTGTTAATGTCTAAGAGCAATTTTATGATTTACAGTATATTGAAATCATAATAGATTTTACTGGATTGTTGTTGAATGGTTCACTGCTTTCACTACAGATGATATGACTACCTGACATGATACACTATATGACTACCTGACACTACACTTGATGTCATGTATTACATGCATGTCACCAGATGTCATATGCTGTGTACCTTATATATGTCACTAGATGTTTTGTGTTAATTACAGGACATGCCACTAGATGTCAATTGTATATGTCACTGATTGTCATGTGTTATATGTGTACCCAAGCATATCAAATGACAGGATGCAATCCTCCAAGCATAATGGTTTTAACCAAGATATTTATGAAGTAACTTTGACAATAAATGGACATAGAATAATATGCCTTAATACTGCATTATACTAACACCTGGTTAATAGATGTGAATCTGCACTTTAACCTGTTCTAACATCTCGTTGAAAGTATTGATCCCTGTTTCTAGTTGAAACAAAATCATCTCTTTTAAGGAAACGCGGTACAGTAATTTTTGTTATGAACTTTCCACGTTGCATGTCCCTCAAATTGTCTATCATTATACATGAACTATTGCCAGTGATAGGATGTACAACAACTAAGTGTGCTCCAGTGAGGGGAGGAAGTCAGTCATATAATCATGTGAAACAACAGCTACCAGCAGACAGTGAGGAGAGGTCTCTGTATTACAGCTGGTAATTGTGGAGTTATGCCGATTACATTTTCCAACATTACATTCTGGTGATAATGCTCTAGTGGATGGCCACATGCACTCCCAGATCCGTGCACCTTGCCGTGCATTCCGCCCCATCATTCCACAATGTGCACCTGTAATGCGTGTAGAAATGTAGGATGTAGTGGGAATAACAGACCAGAGCAGGCGTTGACTAGGTAAAAAGTACAATGCCGGCATGTTAAAGTTTGCCTACCGGAAGCCACAGACAGATAAAGGAAAGTTAGGACCCCACTGCCAAGAGGACTTTCCATTACCAGATCCAAGTCCAGTTCTGGAAAACTATTATACTAGCTCAAAAACACTCCAGACTCCACAGGACAGTGTGTTGCCTGGCCCACCGGACAGAGGGTCACCTTGCCCACAGAGCAGAGTGTCACCTCTCCCACAGGACAGTGTGTTGCCTGGCCCACCGGACAGTGTGTTGCCTGGCCCACTGGACAGAGGGTCATCTTTCCCACCAAACAGAGTGTCACCTCTCCCACAGGACAGTGTGTTGCCTGGCCCACAGGACAGAGGGTCACCTTGCCCACAGAGCAGAGTGTCACTTCTCCCACAGGGCAAAGTGTCACCTCCCCCACAGGGCAAAGTGTCGCCTGGCCCACAGGCAAGAGTGTCGACACTCCCACAGAGCATAGTGTTGACACTCCCACAGAGCAGAGCATCACCTGTACTACAGGACAGAGTGTTTCCTTGTCCACAGGCAAGAGTGTCGACACTCCCACAGAGCAGAGTGTCACCTGTACTACAGGGTGGAGTGTCACCTCTATTACAGTACAGAGTGTCAGCAGATGCACAGGATATAGTGTTGCCATCATGTACTTCACTTATGTCAAGTCAAACATCACCTGGAACAAAAGTATGTGGTATTTTATCGCATGTTCTCAAACCTTTCAGAATGTGTTTTTTTTTATAAATGAAGACGACCACATTACGATATAAATCTGCATTTAGGTAAAATTCACTGGAAATAGAGATGCTAATCATGTGAATGCATACATGTTTTATTTATAGAAGTAAATAATATTTCCTGAGGAGGAAGTCATCATTAATCCACTGGAGGGAAAACCCTCTTGCATATTCAGTTAAGAAAGTACTTTCTATCTTATAAAGATTATCACTTAATCTATCAAAAGAATCAATTTCTACGCATCTGATATTATACTAGTAGTGCCTGCTTCCCTTACATTCGAAACATGTGATAGCAATATAGTGCGTGCTTCCTTGAGCATCCCACATATCAGCTTCAGCTGCTGGTTTAAATGTTAGCTATTACAACATGCATGATGATAATATCAAGTTATAAAACCAGCCCCCAAACAAATCTTTTCTAGATAGAAAATTAGATGATGCAAGCAACTGAAGCAAATCCTGCCCGATCATACAAGATCCCAACTGGGGGCAGCCGGCACATTGCTGATGGTGTATTGATCAATGTATACTGGCCTCCATGCTATAGGCTGTAGAGGGGTCAGGAGGCATACTCATCCAGGAGATTGAACATCATAATAAATCATAATATGCTTGGAAGATGTTTCTCTGCTACATGTATTTAGAACTGATTCTTTGGTAATGGGTTCTAAACATATGTTATCTTGCTTCCATGTCAAGTTGTTTGATCTGATTGGTTCACATGATCTTGATAATATTCTGCGTATCCCGCTTGAGAAACTGAGAGGGAAATAAAATTTCTCAGCGGGAGTATAAAAAAACTATTATACCATAAAGTTCTCATGCCTACATATGCTTTCTTGTGACTTTTTCCTGTTCAGCTATAATACCAATCATGTTTGCAATAAATGATTAGTACGCAATTACAATAAATGTCTTAATTCTGTTACAATCGAATGGAAACATGTCGGCAAGATAAATTTGTTCTAGGAGTACCATCTGGGGCGTATGTGTTTTTATGTGTCCTGTGTATGGATGCATCTCCCGAGATGTACACGGAATGCATAAAAACACATATACATCTCGTGATTCTGCTACAACATATATTATCCTCAGATACTACTAATAATAAATTAAGGGCTGATAGATATTTTATGGAAAGTTACTGAACTCAGCCTGAAGAATCTGGTGCCATTATTTTTCCAATGTTAGACGAAAATACGGTATGCAACATGGCTGTGAGTTTATTCAAACAATTATTACATTATGGAACGTGGATATTACGCCTCAGCTATCTTGAATTAGTATTGGTAATGAATACGTTGTTTGTAGAACTTAACAGAAATAAATGGTTAAAAGAACCGCAAGATTAAAATTTTAATAATAGCAGGACTGTATTCAATTAAACGAATGTTAAAGATTTGCAAGCCCTGTTACATTTGAAAACCATCATTTGCACTTGACATCCATATAAGATAAACTAAATAGTGAGGATGTAGGAATGAGCATAAATGTCCATAAGGATATTTGCAATTTCTTTAATATTTGTGTTCAGTAGTGTTGAATGTAGTTCCAATTATTTTCTTAGCAGTATTAACACTTTTTTATTATCTTATTTGATACAATGTTCTATTTAATGCCAACATTACGTCACTCATATAATTACATATTTGCACTCACTGAAGCTCATGGAAATATGAAGAATTTCACTGAGGACATAATGTTGATATTAATTAGAACATTGTGTAACATCCTATAAATATGTCTATAAACACCATCTCATCTTATCTTAAGGACTTAACACTCTCCCTGTTGCAGGCAACCATAGTGTGTGTGCAGGGAGAGGGTTAAAACAAAATACTTACACTGCAGGTAGTACAACAGCTACATAGATGACTGGGATGTTACTGAAGTGAATCAATTAATTATTATGTAACATCTCTTTAGTACTTTAGGTCCTATATTCAACAACATAACAAATGTAATATTTAATATTTTTTTATTTGAAGAAAGCAATATGGAAATTAAAACATTATGGTATAATATTTCTATAATCGCGTGCCCAAATACAAAAGGGATGACATTTATCGAGTAATAAAATCTGAACTTTGTAACAGACTAGTTTCCAAAAGGATTCAGTTGCACCACAGCTACAGTACATGCATCGTGTCTGATAAATCTAATATAGCAGCCAAATAGTGTATATCTGCATGCACCATATAGATAAGTAGTATATATAAACTGCTTTAAATCATTAAATTAACACAAGCAACATATTTATCATGAGCATCCTGACCAATGTTTACTCACATGGAGCCGATGCATGGCAGATTATGTGAAGCTAATGGGCGACTTGTGTATCCTATTATAATGCTATTCCATTCAACATAGCATGTATATTAAATTAGGGTAAAACTAGCAGGAAGTTACACTACAGTGATTTCAGCATTAAGCTAGGCAAGAAAAGTTATCAGAAACATTATCGTGCAGGATGTAGTGGTTTGTTTTAATTGTCTTTATAGTTTACATGAAAGGCACTGTCCAATCCAATTATACTAGTATACTAACTTATGCTTTACTGTTTCTTTCAAGCATACTACTGAGTGAGTGAGGAGTGATATATCTTTTACTTTGCAGCGATAATGGTAATCTTTCACCCATGTGAGTAGTTTACTCGTGTAAAATCTTTAATTTTCTTGAAGGTTGTTGTTTATCTAGCTATACAAATTTAGATGGCTACAAATAGAAAATATGACATTATCCACAAAAAGCATACCGGTGTTAAAACATTCCTGCAACTTTAATCTTCCAAGAAACCTGAACGTTTCAATTTTCAATCCCCAAAATATTCTGGTAAATGTTACCAGCCCAACTGAAAACCTAACAACCTTGAAGAAGATGTCTTCTCCTGTGCCATACCGGTAGTTGTTGACATACTTTATGATGTATGGGAGAACTGGTACCAAAATGATCAGAAAAGCAAACTTATGGATTCATGTGTAAAACTAAGTGCATTCTAATGCCATATATTCTTCGAATGCCATATCTGCTTATATATATTATGACATGGCATATTGCATAAGCATTTACATGTAGCTACAAGCTAACACCTGGCTTTTAAATTTACGTGTAGTTTTCATGCCAATACCAGTCCAGCTCAGAGTATTTATTTCCAGAAAAGCACTGCCTGGGTTAACCCCTGTACAGCTCAGAGATTATAAACTGGAGGTGAGGGTTGATAAGTCTGAGGTAGGTAGGTAGGGGAGGGGATCTGCAGCTTCCTGTGGGCTATCAGTTGGGGAGTGGGCCATGGGCCATGTAGATATTTCAAGGCAGAGTTTGTTTACGTCCAGCGAAGACGTGTGGTAAATGCAGGTGTAATGAGGAAGGTCTGATTCAAGTGTACCATGTGTTTCTGTGTCAGTGGCAGGAAGGGACAAAGCAAGTGTGTTCAAACTGAGGAGGTGAGTTTAGGCTACTGATAAAAAGAAAGTAGAGAGAAAGAGAGAGAGAGAGAGAAAGAGAGAGTGGGAGGAGAGAGAGGGAGAGAGTGGGAGGAGAGAGAGGGAGTGGGGAGGGAGGAGATAGTGCCAAAGAGATTGATAGTTCCTAACTTTCCTGGTTTCCATGGCAGTTCCGTAATGATGTCAGATCTTAAACAAACCAGGCACAACTCCAAGAACCTAAGCTATGTGTTTGTGTGTATGCATCCTTTGTTTAATCAGGCTAGTACTAGTACATGTATTAACCTTACCACAAGTTTAATGTTCATGCCTGTCTCGATGAATACAGTAAACTTCTGGCATACCGTATACATATATTTTCTACTTTTGAACCATTGCTTCCTAAGTTGTCATGTACTTTCTACTGCAGCAGTTTCCAGTGGTACAGTAGTTAATTACTCTGTCTGGGAGCCCAGGGTCTTGTTTCATGGCCTGCTGGCCTGCTACCTAGCGTCCTATAGCTGCCAGTTGGCCATAGTTCTCAAACTTCTGAGATAGCACCAGGCTGAAGATTAGAGCCATCAGTAATCATGTTCAGCCATTTTGGAGGGGGGAAAATTCATGGTTAAATTTTGTTTAGAAGAAACTATTCTTGGTGTTGCCTACATAGTATTTAACTTTTATTGATAATGTTATGGCAACATGCATGTAGTAGCTCCTAAATATTTATACAGATAGTGGGAAATATTGCTTTTCTCTGATTTTAATGAATTGTAGAATTGTACCATTATATATAGGGTGTTAATATTTGACATGAAGGTTGAACACATCCAAGAAAACATGTGCTGTCTATGAAAAGTCTAATGTTGTATGCAGTGTAGACAACCTCCATAACAAGATGATGAACAATAAAGATGTGGGCAAGCACAACCTACATTGCGGTAATATTTGGTTTATCATTATCCAAGTGAATAATTATTAGTAGCATATCTAATGGATGTATTTATATATTTCTGAATACAGTATTACAGCCAAAGAAGACACAACTCCTCTTTCATTGCTCTGAAAGTGTATATTTTAAATGTTTTCACCTTAAAGAATATTACTTAATTATTCTTTTGAACCTAGCTATTGATGTCACTTGAAAGACAGGGTTGAAATTTAAATACTACTTGAATATGCTTAACTGCCAAGCTGTGATATAAAGCACCTTGAAAGCAGCTCTAAACCCCAATTTAAAAAGATGTAATAATAAAAAAATATGCAAATTAGAACTAAGTTTCTATTTAGTGCTGTTCTGGTTGTTGACACATCTAGAAATTGGTGGAAGACCAATGTATAGCAACATGTGAACTGTCAACTGTGCCAGAGGATATTCATCAGCTATGTGTTACTATGGTACAGTTACTATAGACTCACCAGCAGTGGCTTCTTCAAATAGAGTACCAAGTATATGATAGCTGTTCTCTATGTATTTTGATGTATACATACAGGTACATGTACCTCCTTAACATCCCAGATAACACACACACACACACACCCACACACACACACACACACACACACATACCCCAC
>JAULBP010106893.1:0-10341 GCA_032355345.1 Lepetodrilus pustulosus | reverse complement strand
TGCCTCGGTGGCAGATATGATGTAGGAAGTGAAAGGATTTAATTAGTCTACCCGTCATCCTTATGAACAAAGTAGTCTTTTACAAGTAATTGACCAATGGCGGCAATGCTTCACGGCAAGCCTTTTATTTTAAATTGGGGCTTAGAGCCGCCATCAAGATTGTTTCACTTATATCACGGCTTGTCAGTTTAAGGCAGGGGAAACCCTGAATGTTGCAGTAAACCTGCGGGTACCGGCTGGTACTGACAGGCCAAGGATGATATAGCTAAATCGCCACGATACAGACAGCGCATCATATATATCATGATCGAGTCATAAAGGTAACCTTGGCCAATATTGATGCTACCGCCAGCCTAGACCTACGACAGTATATTGCGATTGTATAATATGCCTCCTCGGGAGAATACATGGTATCCTTTCACGAAGGTCTCGTATCCACGAAGAGAACATATAGCGCTCATTCCCGATATATAATGCACTGCAAAAGAGGGCGTTGTGGTATCTTAGTGGATAAAGAGAACTTTGTGAAAGGATACCTTGGATTGCAAGAAAATGTGGGAAATATATAATATCATAAACGCATATAACCACAGTTAAATTAGTTGACCTATTTATTGAAAAGAAATTATGTTTTACCTGAAATTACTTCCATTTAATTAGTCAAACCAAGTGTTACATTCCATCAGAAATATATTCCCGATGTTATCTGGGTTATCGTTGTTTCCGTAATTTATATTTCCCGCATTTTCTTGCAATCCGACATTCTCCCATATTATACAATCGAAATATGTAGCTAATAAGTTCATTGGACAGAGAACTTATATAAACATACCTTCACGCCTTTCAATTGCATAACAAAGATCCACCGGAGTGGCCATTGAACCACAAGGCAAAGCAGGAAACAAAAAATACCACTCGCTCTACCTAGAGGTCCGGATAAGTATTCATAGGGGTGCACTTATTCCAGTACACGGCATGAATATATGTTTGTTCCCTTTCCTACTAGTCTGTGTTTGTTGGTGGTGTTAGCCAAGAAGTTTCACAGCAAGAAGGTTAGGGCCCGAGATTACGAAACTTGTTTCCATACTCCTCAGAATTGTATTCATAAAACGTCATGTGACGTCATAGCCTGAGTACAAAAAAAGTACTCAGGCTATGACGTCACAAGAGGTTTTATGAACAAAATGCTTTGTTGAGTATGAAATCGTACTCAGGAAAGATTCGTAATCTCGGGGCTAAGTGTCCTGCATCTGGGTAAAACTTCGCTGACTCCGTTATTACACCTTCTCATCATTGACTCAATGTATTCGGTAGGCAGAGTTGTCTCCCCATGTCTAGAATTTGATACCAACCAATCAGAACGTGCCTTGCAACCGGTACAAGTGGGACCGGTCTCTGGTCTCTAAAGCTATGGAACCCGGTTGTACGAGTCAATCGAGTGTGTTAGGTCACGTTGACCTAGGCAAGATGACTTTTGACAGTAGATTCAACTTAACAAGACACAAATGTGCAGATGACTGTTGAAAGCCCTCTCCCGGTTTCGGATTGTAACCCAACACTTGTGAGAGTTGATTGCCAACATGAACACTCGTTGAGAATATTTGCCTTCGTTTTGGGGTGGTCAAGTTCTGCACGCGAGAGTGAATGACAAAGTAGTTGGAGCAAGACATGTAGGTGGAGCTTATAACGTGCTACTAGGGCGATTCTGATTGAACTATGTTGCCGACACATAGCATTTGAAGTTTCCGTGCCAGGAATATGTGGCATTTGCAGGCAAAGGACCGTCCGAGTCTGTCGAGTTAGGTCACGTGGCCTATGCAAGATGGATGTCTTGTAGGTAGCCCAGACAGCTCATTGTCCTAGTGCAGCTCTATGCTACGCTGTGGAACGTAATTCGCTTTAGCCAGAAAACGGCCTCTCTTTATGAAGTTGTTTGTCTACTTTCTAAATTAATAATAATTGCTCAAGGACAATCCTATATAAAACCACATAACCGTACCCCAAGCCCTAGCCATACAATACTCTCACTACCACTAATGCTTGAGTTACCTTAGAGGTAAGCCTTTTCATACTGGCGAGCCTATTGATGAAGATCGTCCATCTTGTAGACATCTTGTTAATCTCATAGCTTTATTTTGACTAATGTAATGGCGGACGTGTATATTTTGTAAATACGAAAAAAAGGCAGTGTTGCTTTAAAAGTGAATACCCGGTTGCGTATATCGTGCAAATAAAATGGTTAATGCTTTCTTATTCTAATTGTACGCTCAGGGGTTCTGATTTACGAATTGATATCTGTCTAGACTAATAATTCAATAAAATATTGAAATATCAAATAATAATCGAATACTAATCGAATAGTAATGGGATATGAGGAATAAACAGCTTATTGAATAGCGTTTGCAGATTAATTCAGTGTATATAATAAAAAGTGTATGTCACGTAATTTTTTTTCTTCAAACCGTTAATTAGGACAGAGAACTAGGGAAGTATGCCTTTAAGAATTTCAGAAGAACAATCTCTTACATAGAATGCCATTTATTTAGGGATAACCCCTTTAAATATCGAATAACAATAGCCTATTAATTGACAGAAATTGTCTGAAAAGCTTTCGAAATATCAGTCCTTGAGTACCTGCTCAATATTCAAGATCCATTTACATCTATACGAATCTTGACGGACAAAACAGCACTGGTTTGCAAATCCAGTTCGGATTTGTTGTCAATTATACCAGATCACAGCATTAACCGGGGAGAGAGGTTTTCCTAGAGAAGAGCGGCCTTCTACTTATACCTGTCCTTCGGTTCAAGTTCCGTGTGTTACAACGTGTCCAACTAAACATTTCTCCCAGATTTTCTCCGAGACTCCAGGGTAAATTTACCACCGTTTAAAATCCACAGCGGAGCGAATCCAGAGGGGGCGCTTCGATCGCTGAAAAGGCAGACATTTTTTTTCGATCACTGTCGACGCTGTTTCGAAGCCGGAGTCGGCAAATACAAGACAGTTTGATGTCCGCTCAGAAGAAAAGTGGTTGCTTGTGACGAATTGTATTTTAATTCTTAAGATATATGGGATTTCGAAGTCAGAAGAACTTGTAATACATTTTGCAATATCGATAAATAGTCAGGATGAAGGGGATTGAGTCTGGGTTATTTGGTAGCGGACTGCAAGTTTATTTTTCGCAGCGCTTTATTCGGTGTTTCTTTGATCGCGTGGATAATTACAAGGCGAGTGAGTGTGAGGGTGAGTGCTAAAGTGAATGGGTGCGTGTGCGTGCGTATGCGTGTATGTGCATGTAGGTCCTTTGTGTTAACGCGGGTGTCTGTGTCTCTTCTGTGCGTGTTGATAGCTGATCGATTTGCAATGATTTGCAACTAACCAGTTACGATTTTGCATTATGTACAAGTAATAGGACTTCTCAAATATTAATACCATGTGAAAGTCGCATTTCACCTTTCTCAATCTATTAGGGCCGCATGCCAATATTACATTTATCACCGCATCATGGGTATACAATATACACCGCCGCACGTCGAATTAATAAATACAGGCAAGATCATCTGTGTACGCAATATTAAACATTTTATTAATACCTCTAACAGAATTATTAAAAAAAAATTTAATCTCCTAAATTCGCCAATGCAAAAGAAGGTACTAGTAATTCCCTTAAATGGCTTGATTTGCTTTATATAGACCATGCCACGCGCAGATGTACTAAGTCCCTGTGGCTGCAGGAATATCTTCACAAGAATTGTGACGTCACGATTACATATGTAACAATCGCCTAGGAAATACAGATAGTTCAAGAATAGTGAAAAATCAGAAGAAAACTAAACATATAGGGGAAAATAGTCGTATCAAAAAAATGCAAAAACCTCATGTGTGCCCTTTGATCTCTTCCCACTTAAATAATTTCTTTGTAAATACAAAAGTATTCAGTAAAACGACAATTGTCTGCTTGATGACATTACAAGCGGCGTTCGTGCCTTGTTCGATTACGAAAACATGTGTTTAACATTTATTCAGTAGAGAAATAGTAATTGTGTCAATCTTCCTTCGGTATGTCAAATCAATTGTAATTGAAGCACCGCACCTATACTATAGGGATATATCGGTTAATTTATGCCTATCATCAGTCTATCGAGGACAAGACCTTGAAACCAGTGTCCCATTTCACTAAGCTCTCGTATCCACTAAGCGATCACGGTTCGGTCGTATACATCTTTCTCACTGAAAGCGCTATGGGTATCCTTTCACGAAGCTCTCTTATCCAACTAATAGATAGCGCTATCTTTGCCGATAGCTATTCAACTGTTAAGAGAAGGCCAGGGCCCCGTTGCTATGAATAATTTTAGCCTACAATATTTTCGGAACCCGCTACAAATGTAAGTCTGGTTGCATGAATAACTTTTAACACTATAATAGTTTTAGCTAACCATATTTTCAAGTATTGTATCAATACATTTGTTTTATGCAATGGACTTACACTTGTAGCGGGTTCTGAAAGTTTGGCTTACAACTATTGTAGGATACAATTGTTCTGAGCAACGGGCCCCTGGCTGAACAGGTGCAGCTACAATTGATTGCGAGTCAAAATTTCAGAACTCTCTACAAGACAAGTGAAGTGTGTAAATCCAATGCATAAAATAATGTATCGCTACAACACTTGAGAATATGGTTAGCTAAATCTAATTGTATCGATAAAAATGGTTCATGCAACCAGATTTATATTTTAGGGGGTTGCGAAAATTTTACTTATAATCAATTGTAGCTATACATCTGTCGTGGGCTGCTTGACGAATGGGTTGTAGGACGAATGGGATGTAGGACGAATGAGATGTAGGACGAATGATATATAGTGCGAATGGGATGTTAGACGAATGGGATATTGGATGAATGGGATGTTGGACGAATGGGGATGAAGGACGAATGGGAAACGAATGGGTGTAGGAAGAATAGGAGAAAACCGTGCCAGAAAATAACCTTGGCACACATGACGTACAATTAATAGCAAAAGCGTAAAAGGTAAATGAGGACATGGTTAGTACCAGAGTGTGTAATTATCAGTTTTCTTACCTATAATGGTATCTTGTGATATGCCAACGAGACGAACTCGTTAATAGTCCGAGAACAAGACCAGTAATATCGATGACGTAATATTTCGTCCTCACTTTAGGACATGACCTACTCTCATATCAATGTCATATATTTTTCACGATTCCAGTCTAAAATTGGTACGCCTACATCGGTTGGCACAGAAAACCGTAAACAGATAAAGATCTGTCACTAGATCTAGAATGGATCCAGTGTACGACGGTAATACGAACCAAAGTAATTCTCTTGTATTCCTAAAATATAGCCAGTTCTCACAATTAATACATTCACAACCAATTATTGTTTTAATTAGGTATTAATCGCTTGTGCTCTATCCCGACTCGTGTTAAATTGTTGAGTATATGTCCCTGATATTTTCTTAGTGTTTGATGAACTGCTCGCAAAGCAAAATAGAGTGATCAGCTGAAATGTCGAAGACCTAATAGAGTTCGTTCATACAGTGTACCTACGTAGTAAACTATTCATAACATAATTTGTTAGTAGCACCTGTCGGACATTAACACAAGATAATAGAAGCGTGCGCACACGCCCACCGGAACTTCCGGTATTTAAAGTATACCAGCTTGACACACTATCATACATAACAGCGGAAATTAACCACCTTGTGTATGGTACGACAACGTTGATATCAACACATCGATTTCCCCCTAACGAGCTAAACAGCGGGGGGTTCTACCAAGATTATCGAACAGATTTAACGACCGATTTAACAAAACACCCAAGTAATTGACAGAAGCTGTTTTTACTCTGTAGTTCAATATAATCAACTCCGGGAGAAGATTAACAATAGCTGTTGTTTTGAATGGGGTGGGGGAGATTAATTTGTGTAATGGGTTTACTTGTCTTGGTATTGGGTTAAATGTTGTTTCCGTCGCTTTACAGTTGAGACCCGATGAACATGGACAGCAGATAACCCTATATTCGGTGCTCGGAACTAAGGTGTCATGTAAAACAAGGAATGGAAATTACGGAAATGACGTGTCATGTAAAACTAGGAATGGAGTTCACGGAGCGGACGGTGTCCACAGAGCTGCGAATAATTAATCAAAACATGTTATTATTAGGTCTTTCACTCTCCGGAAACACTAATGGGCACTTAATGGATATTTTGCCCGTACGTTTCTGCTAGTTTTCTCGCTTGGGAAAACAATAGGATACATGTCGAAGGTGAATTAATGGAAATGAACCCGTGTAGAAACTCAAAACATATTCCAGTGGAATACACTTTAAGATTTGAGCCTAGAACCAAAATACTCTAGAGTGAAATACAGGTATACGATTACATATTTTCCATTATTTCCACATTCACTTTTGTATTGTTTTGCACTTCTAAAGCACCTTTCAACATTCTTTGGATGGAAAGATTCACTGTTATATTAAAAGTGTATATAATAGATTGGATTTCCATTTAAATGTATTTGAAAAACTGAAAGGAAAGGTAAGAGCTTATTTAAACTTAACAACATAGGGGATAAAGGTACGCTTAATCTTCACACAGTATTTTGATGTCTCTGTCTAGGCTTGACATACATTCAGATTATATATTTCATTATATTGCATTATCAAACACATGGGATATTCATTCTCCGTTAACACATTCTTTAGTATAAATGTTCACATGATTTCCCGAGCGGGAACATTTTACAGAAGTTTAGTCTGGAAGGTGTCCATTTCGTTTGTATTAGAAGTGTACTTGATTTCCCAAGCGGGAATACAAGAAGTAAGCTGCAAGTGTGGTTGGAATATATTTCTAATTTATTCGAATGTCAAAGGAAGCTCTTTCCATTTAAGTTTGCATTGCCGTTTGGGTGTTAAGAATATCAGAAACATATATATGTATATTTAAACATGCAAAATCAATGTGAAATGAATCGACTTTACATTATTAGCTCAAATTCTGGGTTTTACTTTTAAACGACCGCCTATAGCCATTGAAGCCCGCCATATTTGAAAAGCATCCAAGATAGCATCGCGACCTCGGCCTAACGGCGGCTATGGTCGGCACGGATATCCGACGTCGGGCCAACCACAGGACTTTGAATAATTATAATAAAATACCATCTATCTATATAGTAATAGTATATATAGATAGATGGTATTTAATTATAATTATTCAAAGTCCTGTGGGCCAACGTCGGCAGATGAGCGGTAAAAACGTTTTTCAGTTTAGCGAGATTCAACTGCCGGGCCGACGTCGGCTGTTGAGAGGCTATAAAAGGATGTCTGCATAGCGACTTTTCTCTGTCGGGCCGACAAAAACGATAAAAACTGTCTCTAGCAAAGCGAGTTCCCACTGTCGGGCCGACGTCGGATGTTTATCGGGGAAAATGGACGCGTGTAATTTTTATATGCGTTTACAAGACAACATTTACATAAAAGGCAGGTTTCCACATGTGTGCATAAAATGCATGTGCATGTCCTGATTATATGAACTGTTGCATGGTGCATAACATTATAAGAAGTGAGATTTTGAAGGTATGTGTGACCCAACACCCTAGAAGCGCGTTAAACACAAGAGCAAGTGTGCCTATTGCTACTACTGCTACTGCTACTACTACCACTACTACTGCTGCTACTACTACTAACACTACTACTACTACTGATAGTGATACTACTACTACTGATACTACTACTACTACTACTACTACTACTACTGCTACTACTACAACGTGATAAACGCTGTATATAACGGTGACCTATATACCGGTATCACAGATAGGTTTAGAATGCTAATCCTCTTTGGAATTCGACAAGTATCATCGCGGTCTATATCTATGATTGTTCTTCACTACACGTCTTCGGCAACCAGACTTACCATTTACCAGTTACCACACCGTAGTCAAACAAGTCATATGTTCTCTTAGCAATAGCAAATCCCCCCTAGTGGTTAAACCATCATATCGAATCTGTCTGCATCCATATCCGACTGTCAAGGAACAAGCCTTTAGTGCCAACTTATACAGCACGGACAATACTTACCGTCCTGCAATTACCAGTCAAAGAACAGCTAGGCGCCCGTTGACATTGAGGCCTACATTACAAGTTCAGACTTTTCGAGCTAAGAAAAATAGAGAACCCTCCCTGTTTCACAAACCGAGATCCGTCTCTGGATTACAGCGTTGCGCTTCCGGAACAAGTAGGTTATGGGATTAGCAAACTGGTCGAGCATTCAGTGACGTTGCACCTGACCAAGATTTTAAGGCTGGTTAGTACAAGCTTTGAATGAAATTATGACCTTGAGATATACACATGGCCCCGAGATTACGAAACCTTCATGCTCAAGCTCAAATTGTATATGGAGTTTTGAGTATTAAATCGTAATTATTATTTCGTAATCTCTGCGGCAGTCCGCTCAAATGTGTGTATAACGTTCCGTCTTTGAGTCAAAGCTGCAATTGTTAGACAACTATTTGTGAAAAAGGTGGGTCTCTATCTCTCGTAAGATTCGCATGCATCATATATAGGATTCTGAGCGTTCCTGTACGAAATGCAGCATAATAACAATAACTTCAGCTTAAAACTTGTGTAATTGTGTAGGACGACCATGGCTGTAGCTCTTTATAAGGTTGCCTTAGAGATACGCCCCAAGAGAGCTAAGTGTCCTAGCTATCCAAGAGAACGAACGTAGCGCAGTCGTAAGATTTACGACTCTCGTAGCGTTACGATCGTTCTGTGCAACGCCGACCAGGACCCAGTTAGAGCGAGACTTCGTCTACCTGGACGACAGGTGGTGACGTATCTGGGTATTGTTTCACAAAGCTCTCAAAGCGCTTCGTGAAAGGATACCCTGACCTTTATATGCATGCATTAGTCTACTACCACCTGGCATCTAATAGCTGTTCTACCTACACCCAACAACCCCCGCCACACACGCAGCTATCTGTCGGAATCCGGAAAACAATTAGAATTTTTCGGTGAATCGGATAAACGGCCAACCAGCAGCACCGCCGGAACATAGACAATGACGGAGCTTAAATAGGAGTAGCGGTATACTTTCACACTAAACACCGGTAATGCTGTGCTTAAACAGCACCAGCTGTGCAATCATCGCCGACGCCGTTATAATGGTACAACTTCAAGACACCCACGCTGTGTACGCATTGTTTCAAAGAAGCGCATCGATGACATCTCACCTGGCGACGCGCCACGATAATTCGATATATACGGATTTCAGTCGTCCCGTTTTGGTGTGCTCCATTGGAGCATAATGTAAACATTCACAAGGTCGCTGGAAATATCTATTGGGATGGTCCACGTTGAAGTGGTAAATAATCACGGCATCTGGTCAGATTCTGAATTGACGGTGATTAATTATCTCGCCGTAGTCATTACTAAGTGTCAGCTAATTACAAGTATAACCGCGTTAAAAATATCTTATATAGATCAGGGTATCGTTCCCCGAAGCTCTCATATATCCACTACGATTCCATAGCGCTCTCGTAAGTATTCGATTGCCATGTATAAGAGATCGCTACGAAAGCACTAATGGTCACGTAGTATAGATACGAGAGCTTCGAGAAACCAAGCCAAGATGATGGATCTAGGATATATACACTTTATTAGAGTTATACTCTATGCGTAGCAGAGCACACCCGAACTAAACGGCGTAACTCGGGGGTAGCATTATCTTCAACGTTAGCCACAGACTTCAACATTGCTACGGTTGATCACAAGGTTACCTTACGTTAGAGATACGTTCCGTCTTATAGGCGGTTTTCGCCGAGAATACTGGTTTCTGGGGATATCAACTACGTTTGTAATATTTTGGTTGAACAATAAGATTATACGTTGGGAATCGTTGATCAATCTAAAATACGTGGCTTGACCATTATACTCCCTAGGGAGTTGAGAATAAATATGAGAGCACACTGACACATTGACCTTCGTACTAAAGCAATGCTATGAGCACGCTTTGTAGCGTGGATTTGGCACAATATAAATGTACACATTATTATTATTATTATTATATTTTTTATTATTACTATTATTATCAGTAGTAGTAGTAGTAGTAGTAGTAGTAGTAGTAGTAGTTATGCATTAGTAGTTAAGTAATAGTAGTAGTAGTAGTAGTAATAGTAATAGTAGTAGTAATAATAGTAATAGTAGTTGTACTGGTAGTAGTAGTAGTAGTCATTGTAGTAGTAGTAGAAGTAGTAGTAGTAGTAGTAGTAGTAGTAGCAGTAGTAGTAGTAGTGGTGGTAGTAGTAGTAGTAGTAGTAGTAGTAG
>JAULBP010106892.1:0-17500 GCA_032355345.1 Lepetodrilus pustulosus | reverse complement strand
AATATATATTTGTCAAAAGGTAGGAATAAGTAAGTTAATTTTAACCATTTCTCAATAGTAAAGAAGCCATCATACAGTGGGTTGAACCATCTGTGAATGGAATGTTAACAGGTTGTCACAGTTTTAACATCAGTTTCACAGTTTGTGGATGAAACTTGAACTGAGCACTTTTAACAGTTTTATAGAGCTTGTGGACAAAATTGAGCATCGGGTTCAAATAATTGTCTAATTTCTGACATTTTAACTTTTTCGAAATGGTCTTTTGGGAGAGCACGGCAGCAGTTCCAAAGGTACTAGAGCGGAATTATTGACTCCCGAGACGTAAATCAAATTAACAATTTTAACATTAGACCTGACAGTCAAACAGTCTCCGAAGATCTCTCCGGAAAGATAATTATCTCCCTTGTAAGCGTATTGGAATGAAAAAGTAACAGTTAAAAAATAACACATTGCATTTGTGAAATATCGAAGGGACGGCGTTCTTCACCATATTGGGGAAAAGGTGAAGAATCCAACATGGGTCAGAAAGTGAAGATAGGAAATCACCGCCAAATATTGCGGATAAAGGTCGTGCGATAGATCCTGCCGTAAATGATCTAACTTAATTTAATTTTATGCAAATAAATGCTTTGAAGTGGGAATGATGCATTTACGAAATGTTTCATACATATTTATAGACAGAGGTCTTGCTCGATCAAAGGAACGACAAAATCCATCCCTCGGAAGAAATGGCATGTTCAATGTCACAGACAATTAACAATGCAATCAATTCACTTAATTACAGAATAATGAAACAAGCAAATTATACCCTTAAAAAAAAGTGGAAAAAAATAATCGGTTTGCAATCTTTCATTGGACATGCATGCTGTTTTTGGATACCCATGGACGAGAATGCAAGGTGCAGTTTCAAGATGAAAGCCAACGAAAACTACAGCTCAAAATACCACCATACTTTTATTTACATGAAAATTTATTGTTAACTATGGGTGAATACTCCCCAAGAGCAGTGACGTAACCTAATATATCGTATAGGTATACCATTGTATCTGTACGCAATAATTCTTCTAAATCAGTTGATTTTCACTAATAAAAGTTAATTTCAAATGGGATCTAAGAAATATAATACTAAACTCATGTCCATTAGATACCATCCATCTTACAATTCCTTGCCTACAACTCCTAAGATAAATATAGTATCTAATGGACACTCGTATAGTATTCTCTACATACCATATGAATACAGTACTGCATGATTGTTAGGGTCTCTTCAGATTAACATGGATTAGACTATGTTAACATTGAACAAGAAGCTGTTTGTAAGCCAAGTAATAGCTAATTATAACATAAAGGACATCAATTCATGTCAAGTTATTTTGTCAAGCCCTCTATAAACGTGCGGATATAATCACACATAACTTGCAAACATAAATGGATTTCTTTTGGTTCAGTAACTGGGATACAGAAAAGAAATAACTACCAGGGAAAAAATGAGAAGTTATTTAAGCAATGATGAAAAGATAATTGCTACATCCAAAAATGTACCA
This sequence comes from Lepetodrilus pustulosus, assembly GCA_032355345.1. NCBI lineage: Eukaryota > Metazoa > Mollusca > Gastropoda > Lepetellida > Lepetodrilidae > Lepetodrilus > Lepetodrilus pustulosus. The sequence continues at coordinate 15,956 of JAULBP010106892.1, read as the reverse complement.
CTTAAAAGAATTTTTTTTATTCATAAATAATATTTAAAATTTATTTTCTACATGATCAAAGAGGATTGCATTAGCTGTTTATGTCAGTGTTGAAGAGCGCCAGTATTTTGGCATACACTGCAACAGTAGGGCCTGTGTATGCTCAGCTCAGTGTGTATAGATATAATCTTGCCTAATTTCATCACTAATTATGCAGAATGACCTTATGTCAAGTTCAATTATGGAAATCAAGGAAAGATACGGGATAATTATCTCCCTTGAGTGTGAGGATTCAGTGATATTGAGCCAGAAACACTTAGGGGCTGGTTCGAAAGTTCAAAGGAGGATTCGAAAAAAGAAAAGTTTATCTCGTTATTGGAAGTCTGAGCTTTGATGATGAAGGACAGTGGAGGACAAGATTAAGGACTGAATGTGGACAATCTAAGAGGAAAATCTAGGACAATCCATAGGGATAATCAAGGACAATCCATAGGGATAATCAAGGACAATCAAGGATATACATACGGACAATCATAAATGACAACCAAGTAGAAATATCTAAAATGATAATAGGACAAAATAGGACAACCAAAGACAATCGAGGAAAATAACATTGAGGACATTAAAAGAGGACTCAATAATGACGATGTAGGATAATGGTGGTAGGAAAATCAAGAACCATATAGGAAAGGACAATCTAGAATGACAATCAGTAGAATGTAGAATGACAATCAAGGCAAATATAGAATGACAATCAAGAACAATCTATAGGAAGACAGAAAAGGACAATCTAGAATGACAATCAATGAAATGTAGAATGACAATCGAGGAGGACAATCTATAGGATAAAAGGAAAGGACAAGCTAGAATGACAATCAATAGAACATAGAATGACAATCAAGGCAAATGTAGAAAGACAATCAATAGAACGTAGAATGACAATCAAGGCAAATGTAGAATGTAGAATGACAATCAAGGCAAATGTAGAATGACGATCAAGGAAAGGACAATCGAAGACACGACAATCTACGAGGGCACCGTAAGAACAATGCCATCAGGACAAGCTCATTAGAGGAGAACGTTAACTTCACTTATCCACGTCTGGCGTAATCCCCTCTCAATCCTTACTCCTGGCTTAATACAAATTAGACCTACGACTGACACTTTGAATTTGCTTCACACTCCATCATGGCCTAAGCTTGCGCTAAGGGAAAATATTAAGTAGACTGCCTCAAAGTACTTTCCTTTTTTTTTCATTGCCGTCAGCGTAATCGAAAGGTTTCACCTTTTATTACCTTCAAAGCTAGTCTCTACATTAGCAGAGGGTCGTAGTCTCCAAGTGTTCACAAGTACAAATGAATATACCCTTACCTGTGGAAATTGGCAGATATCAAGGATGTTTCGTTGATGGCTAAATAGCTACGGGTAGCTATCATTCAGAGGTATGTCCAAAATCAAACACACCATTTAACACCGCAGCGAGGTCCAAAGACAGTTGCCATATTTGATGAAATCAATATGTGGCTTTTCGTCCAGCACACGTTCATGTTTGTATCAGTCTTACTCAACAATTCAATCAGCGAACAAGCCTCCCGAATAACAGATGAGAATCGCAACACTCAGGCGAAGAAATCAAAGCATTGAGTGCAGTATCCTTCAAACAATTCGCAATTGCCGCAGCAGGCATTGGACTCATGAATGCTAGCAGCGTTCCACCGAACAAAAAACAATGGATTATGACATCATGTGACCTTTCGACACCAGATGGGCAATCATTGGCTCTGCATGTATATTTCACCGTGCGATATATAGCCGTATTCCACTCCCAGGGCCTCCGCGGAGCTTATTGATGGAACTCTGCGCACCTAATCCTTCCTTACCTGATGGCAACCGGCGACAACAGAACCCTAGCGTGCTGCACCAATTCCAACGATTCCGTCTGCCGACCCCAACCAATTCCGCAATTGACGCTGCTCTATAATGGACTACAAAGAGGACATCCAAATTTTCAATTTGTCGTATAGGAAAGCCGAGATAATGAAACTGCCATTTCTCTCCTTCTATGGTAATAGAACATAAACGCAGGTCAATATTTGCCAAGTCATTTGCAACTAATTACAGGGAAATTAAAATGGGTAGGACTGTAGTGACGACGAAACTGTTGAAAAGTGAGATCCCTCGATTGGTTGATACCTCTTGGTGGATAAACCCTGACAGGGCAGTGGGGAGAGGTGGTGGGGGGGTGCATATTGAAACAATACATAACCCCTCTGCCCTGAGGTGTCAATACAGGTGTCAATAGGAGTCACAATTCAATAGGAGTCACAATTCAATATGATACCGCCTCAAAACCGACCATAGACCACCACTTGCATTATGAGATATTGAAGGGACGATAAAAACTGCAATCTGGAGTAAGGAAGCCATGATTGGTACAATGCTAATTTCTGGATTCTCTTAATTATTTAAATAGTAATCATCCCCATGCCTGATTGGGGTACCTCTCCAATTAGATCGTCCTTCAAGGGGAATACAGTTTGCCTCAATTAGTTCCACAATCTGAACACTAGGTCACTTAGATTGAAATCTTTAAATGAGTTGCCAAGGCGACTTGATTGTGGATGTCTTCTTGGCTAATGAACTTATACTGTAGATGGTTCCATGGTTTCCTTGTATTGGATAGAAGAGGCCATCGAGACAAACTGACCGACAGAAAATTATCTAAAGTATAATGAGTAAGCTTAGGTTCATGAAACTAGAAAATATATTTATGTAATATTTAAATATTACTTGTTCACAAATGTCTTAATGAAACTCCTCATTTAATGAAAAGATAAATAAATAAAATGTTGATGCAATGAAATATAACTTTACCTATTTTTCAAATTAATATACGCACATCCCATTCATAACATTACAAAACAATGTTCTCGATAATATTTTGTGAATACAAGACAGATTTGAGGTCTGATCCAAAAGCAGATAGTGATGACATTGATTAAGACAATTTAAGCTGTGCCTTGAAGAACTAACTCTAATAAACCTGGCAATCAGTGGAAATACCTGCGCAATGATATCATATGGAGATTACATGAGGAAACAGACACGCGGACATTGCGGACATCATACAATCAGCCTTTGTCAACGCACTAAGCCAGATTATAATGGTTCCACTGCGGTCCGATAATCTCCTAACAAAGGACTGTCCGTGGATTCCACGGAGCTAAACACCACTTCCAGTGGTGCAAAACCCCCCCTTGCCACAAATTAAATCACAACTGAGGATAAAAGCAATTACGTGCATAAAGCATATCGTCCGCGGCCACCTTATTAAAGCGTCCAATCTAGCAAATTGACTCCCTTTCACAATAAGGTTAATTGATCTGCATATCACTTTACAAAATATCATAACACAATTTGTCAGATGATAGCTTGTATTTGAAGCTTATTGATACAGCGCCATGTGACATTTCACGAAGGATTCATTGCTTTCAAATGGTTTTATGTAATGATTGCTTTCAAAAGGTTTTATGTAACAATTGCTTTCAAAAGGTTTTACGTAATGATTACGGAAAAAAAATTAATGAGTAAATATTGCTTTCAAAAGGTTTTATGTAATAATTGCTTTCAAAGGTTTTACATAACATGTAATGACTACTGTAACATGGTTTTATGTAACCATTGCTTTCAAAAGGTTTTATGTGACGATTACTGTAAAATGGTTTTGTGTAAATATTATAATGATTGCTCTAAAATAGCTTAATGTAAAGATTGCTTTCAAAGGGTTTTCATGTACAAACTACTGCAAGATGGTTTTGTTTTCAAACAATTTTAGGTACAAATTGCTTTAAAATGGTTTTAAAACCCTTCAAAACCTGTGTATGATGTCAGTGTTATATGAGCCTTTGTACACTTGTTACCACCACCTAATTATGTAAACTATGCATAGGATTTGACACAGGAAAATGTATTCATTTCATTATGGTCTATTAATAGCTTGTCATTAATCAGTTGATTGTTTATGCAATGCAACCTACAGAACAGCTTGTTAAAGTTTTTCTATGTTTCTGTGTATAACACCTATTTAATATGAACTTACTGCTATTTATTTGTACTTTCATTGTAGCACGAGATTTTTTAACCAGTTGATTAAGTGTACAGTGATATTTAAAAACCTCTCCATGCTGCAGGCAACCGGAGATATCTTAACCCTCTCCCTGCTGCGGGCAACCGGAGATGCCCTAAGCAGTAGTACATGTATATTTGCATAATCCAGCAGGGAGAGGGTTAAATATCAGAAGAGAGAATGCTGCATGATACATAAATTTATACTTGTCTGGATTTCAACACAAAATTTGCATTGTAATTCCCCAAAAGAGTGCTACAGAAACTTTAATGGTACTTGTAATATCATCGTGAATCGTTTATCATTATACACTACTGAGGTGTAAGCCGCTTCCTATGGAGATTTTTATATCATACCTATTGCAGCTTAATGCACAAATGAAAATATACTTGTTCTCATATATATATTTCTATTTTCAGAGTGGATACTTAGTCATGGTAGAATATTCAATGATTTCAAAGAAATAACTAGAAAGCTCTTAGATGAGAAGTTATTTTAAATTGGGTAATGTTGTATAGTACAGCGTCCCCTCGATATAACACTGTTCAATACAGAGTGGATTCGGATATAAAACTGGGTCAGTTATGGATCCTATTTTTATTTTTTTGTTATTTACCTGCACTATTATATAAGGCTGGACACCAAATTCAGCGTTATATCGAGGGGACACTGTACAATAAGCATCAAAAGGGTGCATAGCTCTTTAGTATGTTTTTAAAATGAAAAAAAAAAGAAGTACTGATAAAAACTTTCAAATGTGTTTCTGCACAATTATTCACTATATTTCAATAATAACTTAATAACAAAATGAAAAAGATACAAATCTAATTAGAACAGATCTACACAAACGTATAAATAAAGGAAAAAATAACCAAACAAGCACTCTCCCTCGTCTTTCTGAACACATATATTCATTAACACTTTCAATTATTTCGCCAAATCCTCAAATTAATATTTAAAAAGGAATTACATCAGCTAAGAGGGGATTCGATATCTGAATGATTAATGGCCTAGTACTTCATGAGCTAAATTGAAGTCATGCTACTGGGGCAGATACTTATGTTTAAACATTACACAAGGAGCATCCAGTCTCCTCCCAGTCTCCTAATAGGCAGTCTCTCATAAAGGACAATACAAAGAGACGTGACCTTAAAGGACTGGATGAAGACCAAGGGATGGGGGTGGGGGTGCGGGTGGGGTGGGGTTGTGTGGGGGTTTGAGGAAGGTGGGAGTTGCTTGTCACTAGTATTCACATTGAAACATAACAAGCTCCAGATGCATATTTTTTTCATCAATATTTCAATTAATTATTTCAGTACTGTAAAAACGCAAGTTGGATTTATTTTTTATTATTTTTCTAAATGAATCTGTAACCTGGAGAGACCTATTTTTCAGTGGAACAAAACAGTTTCAAATAGGTTTATGAAATTTTAATGATATCCATTTTGTAACATTGTTTTTTTTCTTAATCATTGGCTTCTAAATAGGGGTCAAAGAGTGAGGTCAAATTGCAAGGTCAAAGGCAGATGAAGACTGATTTAAGAAAATATGAATAATTTAATTTATCAAATAATTCATTGCTTGTATTAATACCCAGTAATATGACATCTAAATAATCCAACTATGTCTATGAATAATTATCATTTGCAACATATTATGGAAATGTGAAGAATCCATATGGACTAGTGCTAGTGCTCAGTATGGATATGTGGTAGTGTTCACTATGGACAAGTGGTAGTGTTCGCTATGGACGTGGTGATGTTCAATATGGTCATGTGGTAGTGTTCACTATGGGTGTGGTAGTGTTCACTATGGACATGCTAGTGTTCACTATGGGTATGTACCAATGCAGAAAAGCGACGTACACAATTAATACAATACATTTCTTGTGATCAATATCCTCGTAAAAACAATCTCTAATGGGTGCATTAATCAGAAAGAAGATCTTAAAACCATTGCTGTCACAATACTGGTAATTGTGCATAATATTGAAATAAGACATTTACACAATACGTTACTAAACACACATTAAATTTCTAAAACCTCCAGCCCACATGGAGTTCATAAATCGGACAACCGACATCTTTTCAACTTAACCTAAATCTCTCGGAAAAAAACAGTACATTCTACATGTCAAAGTTGCCTCTCTGTCCATTAAGTAACAGCCAAAGCCTAAAACCTTGATTACAGAGGTTTCAAGCCAAACTTTTGAAAGAATGCATAAATCCCAAACTAATTTTGAAATGTGTTTGGTTCGATGGCATTTCGGCTTGATAATAAAGACAGAAAAGCTTTTAGCTCGATTGATATAAAGTCTCTCGCAGACAAAGCTTTTAAAATGAAAGTACGTGGACACTTTGTCGTGTAGTGGAGGTTGGAGTCATGGTGCCAAGTCAACTGGTAACATTGGGTCCGAGGAATCAGATGAAAGCTGGGTGTTTTAACACACAAAAAATCCCCAGCCATCTCAGCAATGGCGTATTGGCAGACGATATAGCGCTCTGGTATCGGTGGCGTGAGTCATGTAATAGTATGATCACAGTCCTTGGAGAGGGTTGATACACAGTTGTTGTACCCTGGTGTGACATGGCTATTCTATGCCTGTCTGTGTGACATGGTTATCCTATCATGGTGTGAGATGGTTATTGTATCCTGATGTGACAAGGTTGCTGAATGTGGTACAGTCTCCTCTTCAGACTGTACAGCACCAATAGACACATCATGCTGTCGGACTGTACGTGTTAGTCTTCTCTTCAGATCTTACATGACCAATAGCCGTATCCTATTGACTGAATGTGGAATATTCTTCTTTTCAGACCTTACATGACCAATAGCCATATCATGGTGTATGTGGTACCAACCCCTTTTAGCCATATCCTGTTGTTTCCATGTTGAAGTTTCCTCTTCTGACCATACCCCTACAATAACCGTATCCTGCTTTCTACAGAATCATCTTTCCAAGCCATATACAACCATCCAAGCCATATACAACCAATACTCTTAACACTTTCAAGCTAAAATTCAAACAACGTCATGCTGTTTTAAGCTTTAATCAAAAACTAAAATATATTCACAAAATTGCTTCATAAATGACATTGATATATCCATAATATGTATGATTTATTAACTGAATAGTAATAATTTTTTTTAACACAGCGGAAATTAATATTTTAACCATACGCAACTTAAGAAGTATTGCCCCATTTCAGACAGTACACACCCGACCCTGTTTAACGACACCTCTTCTATTCACTTCACAATAACAACCCGGCATAGTCACTTGCTATTCAAACAGCCATCAAATTGGGATCACATCAACACTTTCAATGGAATACAAACACACTCATTGACTGACAGATAGCTCATTGAAGAGTCCCCCCCTACTTCAATGCATACCAAGCGACTACACCAGCGACTGCCATGCATGCAGTCTTTATAGAAACCCTCCCTCTATTCTTGCCCTCATACACAGTGATACCGATAACACGCCACTTGCCTCCATTCTACAGTGTCAGCCACCTACCTCCTTCACGTGAATGGATCTCGGACAGTGAGGTCCAGCAGACAAGAAACTGTCACATTCGCAATCCTCAATTTGGACCAGCTCAGCACCTTTGTTAGCCGCGGATTTCTACGTTGACATACCGCGTCGTGGCGAGAGTGTGCAGCGGACTAAGTGAATCCTACGTAGTATCTCCCCCGTGCTAACCGCTCGAGTCGGACTGTTCTCGGTCGGTGTCTACCACTTCCTCCTACTCCTCCTCTTGTCTAATTCTCCTCTCCCGTCTAATCCTCGCCCAGTTCGCTAACAGGAACCGTTTGGCTCCCGAATGTTGATCATGCTCGATCATCCAAATGAATCTTTCTTTCTGCGAGCCTTTGTAATTACACGTACAAACCCTCGCTGCATTCAATAGATGGAATCAGTGTAATTTACTCGCGAATCGAGTTTGTGCTTTATGCGAAAACACAAGGCTTTGGGTGGTGACATGTTTTAATTTATTTCATCGAGGTCCATTACCCAAGACACGGGCATTTTGTTGACAGTGCATAATTTGATGGCCTCGTCTACAAGTGATTCGGCAGCCAGAATCCATAAGGCCTGCGACTTTAATCTCACTTCATTTTCAAAGTGATTCTGCATTACTCCCTGTCAAAGCATAGGGAGTTTAATTATAATAATCAATCTAGCGAAAAGTAATGAAATTACATTAATCGTGTGCTCTCGCTACAGGGCCTGAGTAATCATGAGGAGAAATGGCGAGGAAAAAAATTAGAGGAAATTAAATCTATATGACTATTTCCTCCTTTGCCTAAATTGCGCTATGTCTGTCTTTTTATCAAGCGAATGCAGGCTGCTATGAATTCGTGTTGCTATTTCAGACTCCTAATGAAAAATGGTGTTTCAATCTGCCAAAGTGATATCCCGAGCGTCCACCGCAACCACCAGTATAATGCTTTACTTATTTTTGCGGGATTAGGTCACTGATGACTTCATTATATGGGCTTATTAAAAGAAAATCTGTCTAGGAATTAATACGTTTGCCAGTCTTTACTTTATCAGGGCCCACTGATCTTCAATGAACGAAATTGAAATGACAGAGTCCGTCTTACAACAGCCGCCATTTATTGGATTTTTTTAACCCCTGCTGGAATGGAACGCGAGAGCTCGGGTGAGCCTTGTCGTTAAAAGGGCTGACGTGAATATGTTCCTTTTATTTCAAGAGTCAATAACAAAAATGTGATTTCCATCAGCGAATGGGATAAAGGTCCTTGTTTTCATTACCCGCGGTTTCGACCCGTTCCAAATCCGTTTTACTGACCTGCGCTCAGGAGGAATAGGCTTGCACATTTAAAGGCAATAAAATATTGTAAGGGCAGTCCATGAAAAATATAGCCGAAATCGGTTATATGTTTTTAATTCACTTTAAATCTGTATCCTGTAAGAGGAGTTGATGGAAAATAAAACTGAAATTGGTTATTTCTTTTTTTTTATATAATTCATTTAAAATCAGTTTCAACCTCAGAATCAGTTTCTAGGATAATATTACATACCTAGTGGCCTGATGATCTTTGAATACGTCAGAGGCCACTAATGGGGATTGTACATATCCTGATACAACAATATTTCCCAGACAAGTCTGATGAAAATAGGTAAAATATGTCATAAATGAACATAAAAACAAGTATGTGTATTCTTTTCAGATCTCGAATTCCTTTGGGTCGAACCTGCATGCCTTAAATGATGATTAAAATTCTTTAAATGTTATTACCGTATTAATAATATTTCTACATTTTTGTGAGTTGGAAACAAATTATTTTTGTAAATTTCTTTGACAAAAACTATGTCCAATGGCAAGCTGCTGAGTGTTGGCTTTAGGCGATATCCACTGCAATCTTATCGCATTAGATAACTGGTGCATAAGGTTAATTATAGGACTCTAAAATAGACCTCTCAAGACACACATCTTAAACACTTGGACTGGGATGTATATAGGACTATATATTCACCCATTAAACAAACATGACATAAAATAATTGCTTTGAATTGGATCAAGTGAAATGTTTACACATCTCTCTTGCAAACTTTAATTAAAATTGTATGTATTAGGGAATACATTTTATGGGCTTCTGCAGGATTTTACAATGCAATCTCTACCATCTATATGGCTATAAGTACAAATTGAGGTGTTTTTCTACGTAGTTGTACATTGTACAAAGTGGTTCATTGTATAAAGTTGCCGAAAAGTTTTACTTATTCTTAATAGTATTCTTATTGTATTTAATTGCACAAAGTTCATTGCACAAAGCGTTACAGCATTGCAATCAGCATAAAATTCCACATTGATCTAGTTGACTATTATTATTATTATTATTATTATTTTCCTGCTATTTCCCAGTCAATTCAAAATTATATTGGCCTACAAATGTAGAGTTGCTTCTGTTAAAACAATTTGATCATCATTCAAAATATCGTTGATATTGAAGGCTAGCAATAACATCATCTGTTTTCCCCCTTACAGTATTCTAATGTTAATACATGTACTACCGAGTAGTAATATATGAAATTCTTAAACAGGAAAACATATTCTAATATTGCTCTGGATATTTCTGAACCATGCTGACTGAAAACAGCTGTAACAGAACTGATATAAAATATAATATAAAACGTAATGCAAATCAAATAGCTTTCCATTGACAAATCCAACAATAACAATAATGATCGTTCATGTGTGACTGACATTGTGACTAACTATTTTCACGTCATGTAAATTCATTTTTATGCTAATTTTTACGACCAGTCATTGATAATTTACATCCTGAAGACGCATGGCAATCTGGAAACTCGCGGATGTGAAAACATTTACGGAATATGCAAATGAGCCATATTAACATTGCATTAAGAGATGGGTCCACAAGATACATTACTTGGATTAATATATTCCATCTTTTTCGATCACAGATGCAGATAAAGGCATTAGCGATGGAAAAAAACGATGAACTGTCGATATTTTTGGGTCGTCATGTGTAAGGAAGTTCCGGGACACTTGTCAAAGCTTGTTATTGTTATTCATTGGCTATTCAGTCCGCAAATTTGACTATGGAAAAGCAATGACGTGAGAAAAAGCAGTCTATTCGCTCACATTATATCTGATTGCTTTCTCGAAAAAGTAAGTAAAGCGAAATAACAATAGGCTTAGACGAACATAAACAAATTTAGATATTTCTCATTACCAGGGTAAGGTTAGTTCATCACATGATTGCATCTGTATGTTGTTGAAAGTTTGAACCATAACGTTTTTAGAGTGGCCAAGGCTCGAAAAATAAATCCCACCACAATTGTCGAAATTGTCATCTCCTCTTACCTCCCCTTACATATTTGTCAAAAACACTGACATGCTTGTCTGATGATCAAAACTTCATTAATTAACTCAATACACTAGCTTATAGTCAAATATACAGTTTTAGGTCATTATGGTTGAAACTTTCAACTGACAAAATTTTACTCAAAACTGGGTACAATACGAAAACACAAGCTTCTTACGATATAATAACACTGGCAGTTCCTTAATTTAACCCTCTTCCTGCTGGAGTCATCAGCAAATGCCCTTCCTATTAAAAAGCAATGATTTTGATTATTCTAGCTAGCGAGATATCCAAACCAAATTTTAAATTGATCGCAACGATGTCCATTTGCGGACAGAAGAAGACGCCCGAGATAGTTATCGTGAAATGTTGATCATCGTGACCTAACGGCTGACAGACAATAACGAAAATATCAGTTCTCAATTGAAGGTGCAGGAAAGCTAGTTACTTCTTTGTCATACAATTCCACCGCGATAATTAAGATAGTGCAAATTCGCAATTGGATATTGCTGTCAATTGGGCCTACATCCTAGAAACAATTCCAAGCAAACAGGCCGAACGCTCAAGTTTCTATGAATTGTTAGTGCAAATTTCCTGTGAAATTGTGGCACAGTATAGAACAGGGACGGATGCAGATATGATCATCAACACTATTTGCTTTAATTCTGCATCTGTCAGCATTTATTTGCTGAGAAAAGAAATGAGACAGAGGCATTACTTTATTGGGAAAATTCTTGTTAACTTGAAGGATATTTCGCAGATTAAGTTCATACATAACGTTTGCTTTCGGAATAGGAACGTCAACAAGTGAAGATACTAAGTGGTGATTTATTGTTTTCGAATAAGACCAAGCCATTGAACTGATGCTACCAATTATGAACGGAATTGCCAATCCTAATCCTCCTCTGCTGCTTCTTCCAATCATTTCCAATCATGCACAACTTGTTGGCATGCCTGGTGAACTAGATCCCCAATTATCACCGCTCAAATGAATGACCCCACATCCATGGCAATTGTCTCTATGATTTTTGTCCGAATGTGCATAACTCCCGAACAAACCAATGAAAGTCATAGTGATTAATGCAGTGTTTTGTTTACGGCCTAAAATGGACTGAAACGCAAATAAGGCAATGTGTGTCTTTGGAGATTGCTGCCGCCCCCCCCACTCCTCTTCCCTTCTGCCACCCCCATCGCCCCCTCCCCGAAAACAACACTCTTTGGGAACATTTACGAATCTTCCTCGTTTGCATGTGGATTTACATAAGAAGTCCGAAAAGCTAAAATCAATTAGAATAATGTGAATGATCAAAAAGCTGTAATGGAACAATTAGTCCCTCACAATCATCAGCTTGCCTCATTGCCAGGGTAAGAGGTGATCAGCTGATAATGATCACCCACCGCCGATAATGATCACCACCAAATTACTCGCAAAAGCCGCCGGAAAAATCTAGCCAGATCATCAAAGAGGGATGAAAATCGAGGATGTATTATTTTCTAACAATTTGTGCTGCTTACGGAAGCAATCAGAAGACCAATAAAGCACTGTGACATGATCAGACTTGAAGCTCATTTGTCTTACTGAAGGGAAACAGAACAACTATGGCATGGATGATGTCTTCGATTGGGAATAGCAACAACGCAATTATCACAACTACTTACCCTTTTCTTCTATCATCATAACCCTTCTCAGTTCTCTTTCAAATTCAGTGTTTATTTTTAACAGAGAAATCATGTTCCATTCTCTAAAATGCCTTAATATAGGTTAGAATACTTAAGAGTTATATTAAAATAAATCATATTCCCATTCCAAGTCAGGAAAGTCTAAAGCTAAAACAATGTTCTGATAACCCAAGACCAGTTTTTGAGATGAAGGTCATATGAAGGTCAACACAATACAGGAAGATATATGTTTTGGCAATGTGGGTGCTATTTGCATTACACATACATGTTGCTGATTATAACTGATGATGGATGTAAAATCTGATATATTCAAGATTTAAGTTCACTGATTTTTTAAACCACAAAGATAAACATTTTATGAGGTCATCATAACAAATTTATTATAACTCAGAAGCTGAAATAATTTCCATATAATTTTATCGAAGAACTTTATGCAATGCGTGATTTGATAAAATTAACCACTTACTATGCATTGTGATTGCTGAAAAATGTGCAAAAGCTGAAATTGCTAAAAAGAAGTAATGAGCTGCGTTATTAAAAGAAACAAAACCAAAAAGGAAATTGCATGCAAATACCATAACAGAAAGAATAGAACGCCAAAAGAAAGCAGCAAAAAAAAAATCAAATGCATTTGCAAAATGTCAAATTAAAGCGATTCGTATTACCCGATAGTGCCATCCCTTAATACATCAAATTTACAACTACTTAGCCCACCCTAAATACAACACTGATTTCCTGGGTCTGGGGTCATTATTCAGCTTTCACAATTTAAAAATGATTGGAAAATTGTGCAAAAATTGCCTGGTGAGCCTGAGGGCACCTGTTGCTTGTCACAGTGCCGGTGAAGGTTGGAGAGTTGTAACCATTATATGAAATAACATTACTCTCAGGGCACAGCCCTGCCTGACAAACCAAATGTCAGTTACACTGCCACACAGTGCTTAGTGCTTCATTTCCAATAATATGCTCAATCAGGGCTAGCCATCGATGATGCAATGCCATCGATGTGGATTTTTTTATGACTTAGAACAAAAAAACTGTATCCTCTACTACTACTACTACTACTACAACTACTACTACTACTACTACTACTTATGATAATAATAATAATAATAACAATAATAATAATAATAATAATATTATTAAAAAAAATATATAATAATAATAAAATAATAATAAAATAATAATAATAATAATAATAATAATAATAATGACAATAGATCTACATGAATCATAAAAAAAGAAGAAAATTAAATGATATTATTGTGCATATCAAGTTAATGTTGGCCTTCAGGGATGGGATTTGAACTCGGGACCTTTGGCTCTGAAATCCTAACATTCTAACACTGCGCTACCACCCACCCTGTTTGATCACTAGGTAGGTCCACTATATATTATGTGATGTGGATGTATGTATTGAAGAAATGAACATCACGACATTGACGTGAAATGTACTTTTAAATGAATTATGTACTTATCGATACCATTTGAAATATAAAACCAGAGAATTTATTAAAGACTTGTGAACAAATGAATAAACAATACCACAAGAACGGATATTTTAACAACAAAACTGACGAATCAATATTGCTTCCTTGGCATAATTCACATGTCACATGCGACTTCCACCGCAAATAACTGTCTTGAACTCTGGAACCAGTAACTCGAGAAGTGGATTAACAGTGTATATTCCCAAATCTTTATTCACTGCATAAATACATAATTGTTTTTGGATATCGCACACGAGCAATTGACATGAGTAAAACATGTTTCTCTGACAGTGACGTCATGAAATATGCATGCAAATGTCGCCTGCGCACAATGACGACGGCTTGACAATGAGATCAGCTTGTTGGCCTGTCCAATATGACACTTGGCCTCTCGTAACTGTTACTGATATTTGTGTAGATTTCCAACCAAGATTTCCTGTTAATTACACAGCTAGAATATTAAACTGCTTTTGATTGAAGGATAAACAAAAGTTCAAGGAATGCTTATTCAGTCGCACGGGTTGTAAATTAACAAGAAAAAAATTGGTGATTTTTAATTACCCGTTAATGTACATATTGTGCACCATTATAAATGAAGAAAATAATAAGGCGGTCATTATCCATAGGTCCAATGTTAAAGTTGTTAAATTCTGTAATTTTTAGGGGGTCCCACAGACACTTAAACAGCAAAGCAGACACTCAGCTACTGACAGAAAGACATCATAATTGACATACAACAGCCTCTGTAACATTCTAATGGGCCCTGAGCCTTGGCCTATTAGCTGGTGGTGTCCTGTTATCATTGTTATCAATGTCCAGACACACCCACACAGACAGTCCCGGAAGATAACCTTGATAACACATACACACAGACACACATATGCTCGTGTTATCCTTGTCCCCAGACCTTGAAAAATGAACACTCCCCAGACCGTCCACCCCTCCCTCGCAGGTAATTGGTCAGTGTCCCCGGGCCCATTAATCCTCATAGTCTCGGCAACAAAGGAAATCTATTGGAAATTACAGGGTGGCCCCGCAAACAGATGACTGCAGTCCCCCTGATAATGGACTCACTGTCCTAAAAGAGGAGAGCAGGCAATTTGCAGTAAATACGGCAAAAGGGAGCTCATTTTTAAATAATGGACCCCTTCTGTGACACAGAACTAGCCAGAGCGCTCAATTATTGTTAAAGTTGTCTGTGGAGATGAGACTATTCCGACCAATAATGGATATTGCAGTCCGAGCGCCGTCTGTTTTTGTTCGCCTAACCATAGGTTATTGTACGCATATGGGATTTTTATGCAAGATATGCCGAAACAGGGCACGCTGGCTTATGTTGCCATCAGAATGTATCTCACAACATTTACGTCCATGGAGGAATTAATCCGTGAAAAAATAGAAGACCCGTGTCAATTGTGAACAACGGGCTGTTCAAGCCATTGGATGCAGTGCGCGAAATGTGGGGAGATTTGTCGTGAAAAAGCGCAATCCCATCCTTCAAAATTGGTTTTCAATATTGAATAAACCAGCGGATCAGAGAAAATTGGGTTTTCATGATTGTGTCACGGTGCCGTAATAGGTTTTGACTTTACCAAATCCTTTCCGAACAAACGCTCAGAGTCAATCAGGATGGCGTATGCCTGGGCATGCCAATAGCAGATCAGTGAGCGCTTCTGAAGATGCTTCCCTGGGAACTCGGCATTTGGAAACACCCCTATGAGTAGCTGCCTCTAGCTGGAGTACTTGCTTTTCATCTCAGATCTACTGCCTCCCCCCACCCCCATCCCTTGTCTCTGCATTCCCCCCCGCCCCAC
>JAULBP010106881.1:0-10341 GCA_032355345.1 Lepetodrilus pustulosus | reverse complement strand
TATTTATTTGGATACCCAATTAGAGTGAATGCAGTGGGTATTGTACCCAATTCACAAAAGCTTATCTAGAGCTCTGCTTAAGAATATGGATTTCCTACTACTATATTCTAAAACTTGATGAATGACTGATCTGATGATCTGGTTGTTTCACATACCAGTCAGATTTTAACTTAAACAGAAGTGGCCATTATAACAGTACCTGACTGTATATATTTTTTTTTTATCGAGTTACAAAAATATATTTAGGATATGAAACATTTTATTTCTTTTGATGATTACAAACAATAATAAAGCAATTTTTTCATATGTCTTGTAGAAAATGATAATTAATATAGGACAATTAATAGATTTATTAAAGCTAACCAGTTTAGTATCATTATGCTTACATTTGCTAATACTCTTAGAGTAATAATATTAATACCACTATAGTACATATACTTCCAAGGTTAAACCCTTATCATACCCATTGGATTAGTCTTTGCGTATTTGCTTTTCTAATCTTTATTTTTATGTGGGTGTATATTTAGTCATAGTTGCCCTGACCTATATTGTAAAGAAAGGTTTTAAAAAAAAATTAGGTTTCCCATTGAACAATTACATGAGATCTATTAATGATCAACAAGGTGACTATTGTTTTTTCATTATTACCACCATTGCTTTTAACAGTTTGTAAAACATTATCTTAAATGTCGCTACCAAGTAGTTTACGAAGTATACAAAACATTTTATATGAGATTTATCTCAAAAGTTGGTAATATTGGGCACAAGACTAAACTGTGTAGTTTGGGGGTCTCACTGAAGTAGCTGGTTGTTTCAGCTTTTACTCTTACCAACTTCACACCATCACTGAAATACAACTGCAGAACATAAAACCATTCTCATTCCATCAAATTCTGTTGTCAAGGGAAATAACTCTTGGAGCTCAGACTACTTTTCATCCTGAGTGAATCAGTTGCTTGGCATGTCGGCATCTGAGTGTTCTAACATACCACTAGTAATGGCATGACCAGTTGATATGAGTTTGTAGATATCCAGTTACATTGGTGATACATGATGGACTAGTTACATTGGTGATACATGATGGACTATATAGTGGGTTATGATGGGCCGTGTTTTCAGTCGTAATGAGGATGGAGGTATGAGACTTTTCATTAATCACATGTTGATCTGGGTATTGTTCCTGGAAGCTCTCATATCCATTATGAGACCACATAGCACTCTCGTCAGTAGTGCCTGAATGCCATGTATAAGAGATTACTATGAGAGTATTGATGGTCTCAGTGGAGTCAGTAGACTCGAGAGCTTCATGAAACAATACCCTGTAAGAGAAGTAATGGAAGGGTGGTACTTTCTCATTGGCCATATTTGATGTGATGACATCCAATTTTGATGGTGTGAACGTGTGTCACTGATGAGATGCCATGCTTTTGGTGTGTCACTGATATGATGTCATGCTGTAGGTGTGTCACTGATGAGATGCCATGCTGTAGGTGTGTCACTGATGAGATGCCATGCTGTAGGTGTGTCACTGATGAGATGCGATGCTGTTGGTGTGTCACTGATGAGATGCCATGCTGTTGGTGTGTCACTGATGAGATGGTACGCGTGTCATTTGAGATCCCATCCTGCTGCGACGTAAAGCAATAATTCAGTCAAAAAAGTTGGTGTGTCACTGATGAGATGTCATGCTATTGGTATGTCAATTATGAAATGCCATGCTGTTGGTGTGTCACTGACATGATGTCATGCTGTAGGTGTGTCACTGATATGATGTCATGCTGTAGGTGTGTCAACAATGAGATGTCATGCTGTAGGTGTGTCACTGATGAGATGTCATGCTGTAGGTGTGTCACTGATGAAATGCCATGCTGTTGGTGTGTCAATTATGAGATGCCATGCTGTTGGTGTGTCACTTATGAGATACCATGCAGCAATGCTTTTGGTGTGTCAATTATGAAATGCCATACTGTTGGCATGTCACTTATGAGGTGCCATGCTGTTGGTGTGTCACTGATTTAGAGAGCCATGCTGTTGGTGTGTCACTGATGAGATGCTATACCATGCCGTGGGCTTGTCATCACTGAGGCGAACATCATTGACCACAGTTAATAATGATTATACACTCAATGGAGATATAAACTCCAAATTGACTGCATCAAGCTTAACAGCTCATCATTTCCATAAACTGATAAAGGTGTTATTGATTGGCAGAACGTGATAATTGATGCGGGGGCTCCCCGTGAAGGAATCGATGTGGAAGTTAGTAGGGCCCTGCAGCCATCATTTGGGGACATTGTGTGAGCCAAATTAGCATGGAACGTGAGGCTTGTCCACTGTCACTGTCCTGTAACCTGGTAACTGTTCACTGCAACTGCCTACTACTGTAACTGTCCACTGTAACTGTTCAGTGTGTCCACCTCGTGCATGTCCGCTATCTCCTGGCAGGAAATGCTCTGCCTGCCTTAACTGACCACATGCCAGGCACTGACCGGACAATACGGGATGGATGCAGTTTGAGTGGACATTTGTCGTGGACGTGAAAATTGCTTTATTGGAGTGGACATTTGTAATAGATGCTTGGTTGGTTGGAGTGAACATTTGTAGTAGATGTTTGGTTGGTTGGACTCGGAGTGGACATTTGTAGTAGATGATTGGTTGTTTGGTTGGTTTGAGTGAACATTTGTAGTGGATGCTTGGTTGTTTGGTTGATTGGAGTGGACATTTGTAATTGATGGTTGATTGGTTGGTTGGAGTGGACATTTGTAGTAGATGTTTGGTTGATTGGAGTGGACATTAGTAATAGATGTTTGGCTGGTTGGAGTGAACATTTGTAGAAGATGTTTGGTTGAATGGAGTGGACATTTGTAGTGGGCTCTTGTATAGTAGGAGGGGCTAATTTGACCAAGGATTGGCTTCCAGATTGGAGGTATATTAAAAAAAATCCTAGTTTTATTTCACAGTCGGAATTAAACAACTTTTACAAGTAATCATCTTATCAGAAGTAACTGTTGATCAATAAGTAATATTGTGGGGAACACAGCACTTTTCTGTTACGGTAGTTGGTGTTCATATAAACTCTATAAAATACAACTTTTTCGGAAATAGGTGTGCTTTGAAAACTGGTGACCACATGAAAGAATGCCCTAAGCAGGAGGTCATATGATTAATTAAGTGAAGGAAGTGTTGTATAATCTGCACTTTGTTGGGACGAGTGTGATGCAGTCTGCTGTTCATTGGTAATTAATGATAAATAGTTGGATTGTCATCTCTGATACTCACACTATCTCCTGTTGTGAACAAATGTAGCTAATTGTACAGACTGTCATATTCGTGATTATTTACAAGTTCACGTGCTGACAACCTGTACAGATATAGTAAAGCTAAATTATTAATTTTTCCACGAAAGTATTTCATATTTTTTAGAATATTTCTGCTGAAATGTTGTATCAAAAGAAATTAAATGTGTAGTATTACTTGCAATTTGTGATTTATATTAATTACTTCAATTTTCATTTCATAATGACATGGACTATTTGCAATTCATCATTTTATTCTGAAAATTTAGTCTGTGGTGTTTTAAGTAGGAATGGACGTAGGGTGTCTTTCATTCACGATGATCATCTCCAAGTTACTTCTTCGTGTACATTTTGTTTGGATGTTTGCCAGTCGATCAGCTGATGGTATCAACACAAAAATGTTCTTGGTGTAAACGTGACGGTCATATAATTAATTCATAAGTGTTCCTATTTGTTCTCTCTCTGTCATATTGGTTCTCTCTGTCATATTTGTTCTCTTGTTCTCTCTGTCATATTTGTTCTTTCTGTCATATTTGTTCTTTCTGTCATATTTGTTTTCAAAAGCATCGATGTCTGCATTGTTGAGTTAATGTAGTGCATCTTTCAGACGCCGTCTGTGGTTATCACATTTTGTCGCGTTATCGAAGACAAATGTGGTTGCTTACCTGGCATGACTGGTATTGCAATGGTGCTAATGGACAGACTGTCATACCAGCCATCATACCAGCCATCATACCAGCTGTCATACCTACCAGCTGTCATACCAACAGTGTCCAGTGAATTAATTTATTGTTTTGGGATACAATGAACAGCTGCTGTGCTGTGATGATATTACATTTGATGCTCGGACGTAGTAAATGTAGTATTGGATCCAAGACATTGCCAGTGTTTATTTATTTATTTTTACCCCCAACAGAGTTCATCATATTAACACATTTGATGGTCGGACATCGTAACTGTACGAGCGTTACGGGTTCTATCTAGTGGGTTGTTTTTTTAACTGCGCGTTCATCATATTTTTATATTTGATGGTTGGACATGATAACCACTGGAGTCTGGTCTGCTAGTGTGCTTCTTTATCCCTGGGGCATTCATTTGTCTGTGTGGCAGTTTTCGTATGGAAGGTCTGTCACTGCGATCCATACATGTATCGAGTTCACGTGTGACTGCGCGTCGAGGTTGTTAAATTGTCTGTCTCTCCGTCTGTCTGTCTGACTGACTGCTGGGGGGAAGGCGCGGTTTACCCTCCTCTTGTTTCTCCGTGTCCTCGCCGCTACGAGTCCTCAATGCTAGACCACGGTTAATGAGGGTCAGTTTACAGCACGGACTGAAAGCGGACTGAAAGCCAGCGCTAGCTAGGTACTGTGGCAGGGTATATCATCGATGGAGCAATAGCGGACATCGACTACGAACGGCGTGGAGAGCGCGTGCATTGTCGTCAATGAAGCTAGTTGGCAGAACAGCCCACGGCACAAATCCGACACAGAACGTCCGAAGGAGGTGGTGGTTTTCTCCACGGAAAGTGGACAAATTTGTTGGAGGCCTCAACGAAGCAGTGTCATTGTGGGAATCTTGTGTTAGTGCGTGCAGCTTTTAATGATTTTCTTGGCGATCATCGTCGGCTCGAATTGAAGGAAATACTTCCAGAGGAAAGTGTGTCGCAATAACTGTGAAGTATGTTGATGAAGTGAGAAGAAACATAGACAGCCTTGTTAAACACACGTCAGTCTGGTGGAAGTTGTATGCAGGAAATCTCACCGATTTGAACGAGAAAGTATTTTCTATAAATGACATTGCAGCTGTTTTTGTGAACAATTGCTGTTGTTTATCTGAAAAGTCATGTGACGATATTAAAGATAACCAACTAATCC
The DNA here is from genome assembly GCA_032355345.1 of Lepetodrilus pustulosus. Taxonomy (NCBI): domain Eukaryota; kingdom Metazoa; phylum Mollusca; class Gastropoda; order Lepetellida; family Lepetodrilidae; genus Lepetodrilus; species Lepetodrilus pustulosus. The sequence goes on along the minus strand of JAULBP010106881.1, from coordinate 5,174 downwards.
ATTATTGTTTGGATAAAGAAAATGTGAAGAATAATTGATTTTCATTTTGTCTGCATTTTTAGTAAATTATATGAGAAATATTTGGAACATCGAAATTCATAAAATTTTATTCACAATATCCACTTGGTTTTGCCATATCACCGGACGACAGACTGGCGATTGGCTGGAGTACTTCTAATCCTCGTACAACAAACATTCCTTTTGATGTGTTACTGGTATTGATCCACATAGAAATATACAAATGTTGTAGGAACGATCTCTTGAACTAGTCTGCGATCTGTTTACATTCATATCAATGGGATTTCGACCTGCTCTTCGTAAATGACAACTTGATATAATTTCCTGGACATCAATTGGTGGATTAAACAGGAAGAGATTTCATGGGATGTTGTCGCAGCAAAAGCAGTCATCTGCAGATGCGAAGATGCAGATGAAATAAAACCACGACGTGGGAAAGAACGTGCGGACGGTCTTCCCTCCTCATCGCCCCCACCCCCACTGACAAATAATTGCTACACATCAGAGCTCAGTGAGAAAAGATAGAGAGTGAGAGGGAGGGAGAGAAGAAGAAAGAAAACAAAGTACGATGATCGCTTTCATGAGATGCCAGCGTCAGAGTAGCGAGGAGAATTCAGGAGTTTGGTAACAGTTAGATTTGGACAATGGTTCCGTTCACTTCCTGCGTCTGCTTTTCTCGGAGTCGCGGGACAAGATGTTGGCGCTATGTTCGAGGGACCATGACCCTTGACATCTCCGACACTGAACCAGTTCAAGATGAGGTAATATCTTCTCCGATCACTCTTGTTTCTGTGTCTGCCAAAACAATCCGACTTTTTGCCGTTTGTGGTGTGTTTGGAAAACTGTTTAAACACTGATCGAGTTATCTTAATTCCTAAACACTGATATAATTATTGTTTTTATTAGGTTAAATTATTGAGTTATGTGAAATAACATACTGGTAAATAGAAAAACAAAACATGGATAAAATGAAAATACATTTCTTGTAATGATCTTTAAGTACACTTTTGGTGGAGAATTAAGTTAAATTAAAAACATCCCAATTAAATACGAAAATATGAAACAAATCTTATACAGTGTATACACAATTTCTGAAAACATCCAGTAGCTTTATCTTTATTTTGTGATTAAGGTAATTCATGTATAAAAAAAAAATTGTTATCCTAGACAACCAATCATGTGTCACTATTCATGCAGATCATACAATTGTGGATCAAAGTGCTTTATGTGTCATGAAATGACATCATTTTCAAAAATATCTTGGGTGATTGGCAAATGCACTGTTCATACTGATAGAGAATGGATGTAACAATCCACACAACATCAAGTGGAGTATCAGACTGGAGCTTATGACATCAAGAGCCTTTCACTGACATCAAGAGCCTTTCACTGATACCAATGCTCAATAAGAAGCTTCTTAGCAAATTGATAGCTGATTGAAATTTTACATTAATTTTTGCATTTTGATGAAACAAAACCATTACAAAAAATATATTATTTTTATAAAAAGCTGGTGCATTAATATTATTATTATGTTAACCTCCTCAATGCCGGGCACAACAAAAGATGCCCCAATAGAAATGTGCTGGACCAGGATTTGAACCCAGTGCCTTTTGCTCCAAAGTCAGCACTACCATTGTGCTACCACCCACCCTCTATTAGAACCCTACCATATATTTTTACCATAAACATGATTATATAAAGCTTGAATTGAAACAACCCTTATCTAATGTTGAAAATGTTGGAAAATAACTTCGAACGTAATAATAATAAATGTGACCCAGGTGTATGATACTCGACACGTACAAACTCAAATACTAATGGATATTCAAATTCTCTCAACCGTAGAAATGGAAATAATTTTGATTATACAAAAGCTATGATAGATATAACCATGACAATTTATTATATATCCAGCTCGAATTTTCATCCAAGATAATTGAATTCCGTAATTGTATAACTTTAAAGTATTATTGGCTTTGTGGTCAAAATCATTGTGATATCATTTCACCCAATAATGAATAGCATCCACTGTTGTGAAGTAAATGGGGAAATGAAAACACTGTTCAATAATGCCTGGTTACTGGTACAATATGATATACATGTACCATCAAGTGTGGAGCCACCATTCATTAACACACTTACAACACGTGTCGGCATTACGAAGCACAATAAGCCAATGCTTTAGCTCATTGCTCGCGAAGACCACGTAACACACCGGCCAAACAATGCTGCACCTTTATTAACACTCGACACCATTATGCCAACCACCACTAAATAATTATATAGTTTCCAGCTTGTTGTGCGTGTGTTTGTCAGTAATTACTGTAAATGTGTGTACTACAGCCATGGGCAGGTCACCAATACTTTATATGCGTAACGTAGCTAAAATTATTGCGATCTCTTGTCATTAACCCTCTATGCATTCTGTATTACATGCAATATAATGAAGATTTGTGTGTACTTTTGAACTACCAGAACCATAACTTGTCACATATGTTGAAGCCAATTTATTCTTCATTTTTTTAAAATGATTATTATGAAAAAGGTTATTTTTAAATGTGAAAAAAAAACCCAGTCTTAAATAATTGAAAATAATAGCCTCCATTGAGATGGAAGGATGAGATGGCGTGAATGTTAACCTTGTATCGCCATATATAAAATCTTGGGTTGTATACTGACCAGGAAGTTGAGAAGGTGAAATGAATGCACATTGATCAACTGACCGGGATAATAATGTAGCGGTTTGAGCAAACTTTCAAGTGTGGTGCAATATAAATACACACACTATTATTGTATTTTAGTTGGAATTCTGCTGAAAACCATATCAACCTGGACAACGTTACTGCAGGATTGATCATTCTTTCACTCGGTCTGTATTGGCCGTCCTCTGACCTCATCATCTTCCAAGACGTGTATACACTGCACACGATCCATGTTGATCCAACCACCTAATTAGATTTGACAGGCGAAGGTTCGTCTTCTCCAGTGATTAAATTATTACATGGAGACATATCACAATGCTTCCACTTGCACTGGTACCGTGAACTTGGACAAGGTTCTTGATGAAGTGCTCGATTGGCTACGGACTCACTGGGGATGTTCAAACCAACTCTGAGGCCCAAATCCCCCTCACACAGCACCCCCAACCCCCACTGTCTACACCCACGCCCCCATCCACCCCTTCCATAGAGTAGTGCAGACGGGAGGCCAGAAGGTTCAATAGTTTCATCTCCTATGCTCTTTTTAAGAGGTTAATCTTACTTAAAAATTAAACATTTATTTCAGTATTCACTGAGGATTCAATACAAATGTAGGAAATTCATGATAATTTCAGTGAGTGAATGCATTTGGGATTCTGTTACAAAAGTAGGAAATTTGTACTCATTTTCGTGAGTGAATTTATTTGGGATTCTGGTACAAAAGTAGGAAATTTATAGTCATATTTGTGAGTGAATTTATTTTGGATTCTGTTTCAAAAGTAGGAAATTTAAACTCATTTTTTGTGAGTGAATTTATTTAGGGTTTGGGAGGTCTTCTTGTCCCAAGGACTTTCAGTTTCCATTGGTCATCCTGCTCGCTTGGTGGTCATTTGTGAGAGTCCTCCAATCCAGAATGACCGCAGGCGATATTGAGATGATTGAGAGAGAGTGATCGCGAGGCTGTTTAGATAACGAAGATTTAATTATCCAGATGAAAGATACGGTCTGGTCATTTTGTATTCTCAAGGTGTATTATTGAGAAATGGGTGTTACACATTGTGTTGATTGCTTTAGAATATTTAGGCAGCAATTTAAAAGGATCACTGCCTTAACAGATCCCAATAATGTTTTTCTGGGCATCTCCCATCCTACTGAAGACAGTCAAAGATGCCATACTACAATTCTGTTACATGTGATACATTTCTAGTCTGTGACACACCTTATTCTCACCCAAATAATCCTATTAAAGATATTCCAACTTGAACACATAAACCAGTCTAGATATCTGGAGAACAAAGGTTAAATCATTCATGTAAATATGATACATGTACCAATCAATATAATTTACATACAATTGACTCATTTTCACACTCTAGATATCATTCTTGGTCTGTCAGTACCAGCCGGTGCTCGCACGTTTACTACAACATTCAGTGCTACGAATGTTGCAGGTTTCCTCCTGCCCTAAACTGACAAGTCATGATGTTAATGAAAGATTCTAGAAAGTGACTCTAAACCCCAATACAATAAAAAATTATGGATAGGCTTAATAAATCTGATGTCATCATGATTTTCTTGTAGCAATTTCATGAAAACAATATAGTTTTTTTTTAATCAATCAGTTTTCAAGCATTTCTACAGTAGGTTCATGGAACTCTCATGAAGATATAAATTTGTATGCAAGCATCAGATTTGCAATAAATTACGAGTTAGAAAGATCGATCTTCCAACTAATGGATATAGTGATTGTGGCGAGCATTTATCCTAGTATACAGGAAATTGGCTTTGTGGCAAGTGTTCAAGACCTTATTATATACAGATAACTAATTGCCATCTAAAAAGCTGAAAGTAATATTTCAATGGAATCGTCCTTGTGATCACAGGAATAACATGCATGAATTCAACAGACACATATCAGCTGATCACCTGTGTAGGTGTGCAGCAGGGTTCTGTATTGGGGCCAATCCTCTTCACTGTATATGCAAAACAATTGGGACATTTGATCTGTATAAAATTATGTGGCTCATAACTTTCATGCATACAGGTAATGGAGAGATTTAGTCTTGATTAAAACAACCTGCTATTCTCAACTATTTGGAATTTTGTCTTGCCGAAGTTACTACTTGAATGGCAAATATATCGAAGCTCACTATGGAAATATGGAAATGATGGTAACTGCTATTTTAACAAGACAGACAATGTCAACTAAAGTACATTAAGATAAGATGATTACCTAACCTGTTTTCCTCTGTAATCTTTCCTCCCAATGGTTAGGTCTCAATTTGAAGATTTAAATTAATATTAATCAGTTGTTTGACCACAAGAGGCAGTCTGATAGAACTGAACTTCTGCTGCGTTGTTCACAAGACATAACATTGTCCCCAACACTTGATATTTATAACAAATTTCATATTTTATAATAATTATTAGTCCTGACTAATAATTATCTTGTCT
>JAULBP010106870.1:0-10345 GCA_032355345.1 Lepetodrilus pustulosus | reverse complement strand
CGATCTCACAACTTGCCAAACAGAACACCAGTAGAGATGGTAATCTGCTGGACTCCAAACGCACAGAAAATTGGGGGTACTGCTACAGCTATAACTTTGGCTGAGAAAGCAGGTGCTAGAGTCATCAATCTAGCTGACCCAGAAACGGAAGCTAGATGGCGTAAGTGGGTGGAGGGATAATTCCCCTCACCTTTTTTTTTGAAGGTCGCACCAGATGCGTAAACCCTACCAAGGATTTATCATGAAAATAATTTCAGGATTAATAGATTATAGCATTGTCGAGGCAAAAGTAGTAAAGTTTGCAACGACCAACAAGATATTGAATTCAAGGGATGAATTGATTATGGGTGCTGGAAATGCATCCGCTATGAAAATGGCGTGTCCAGAGGCTCCGTTAGCATTCGCTCCATTTCGGCATATAGTAAAAATCCTAAAGATTGAGAACAAAGTTCTGGGAATATTTCCAACGAAGATGCACTGGAGAGATGATTCTGCTCTCGAACTAGTTGAGAAATCCGTAAGGGAACTGAAAGTCATTGCAGAGAGATTTCCTGATTGGACATATCAACTCCCAGCTCCAGGAATTGGTAGAGGAGGGCTAAATCTAGAAGACATATTGTTACTGATAGAGGAATTACCGGATAATGTGCATGTATTCAAAGGGGCAACAGTCGCCACCTCAGTAGACAACGATACATGGGGCAAAATCAGCATAATTAACAAACATCATGAGTTGCCATTAGGTACAGCTACACGTATCTATTGTGGCAGGGGGTCGGATTATGGAAATCCATTCCATATCAATCAAGATATGGATAGAGATAAGGTTATAGAGACATACAAAAACAGTATCATCTTAAGACGAAAAGACCTTATGCATGCTGAGAATAACCAAGTATGGTATACGGAAATAAAAGAAGCATTACGTAAAGGTGATGTTGAACTAGAGTGCTTTTGTGCACCAATGGCATGTCACTGTGAAGTGATTAGAGAATTTATATATAAAGATATTCAGAAAGGAATATAAATGAGAGGATATACAGTATCTAGAGGAACCTTGTGGGCTCCTTCTGGCAAGATTATCGCACAGTCTACGGACTACAATTGGCTCCTAGAGCTTAAAGCACACTACGAATACGCTTGGATAAGAGGAAAAAGATAATGAAAACATATAGACGAGATATAATAGGCGAAGTACACGAATCAATCAATTACGCTATAGAGAAAATGATTGCAAATCTTCACAATATGGGATACTCTTATAATGTTACGGGGAAATTTGTAATTACAGGGCTAAAGGGCAAACACAGAAAATTCTGGGAGAGCAATCCACATATGCTCTCAGTAAGAGAACAGTCGCACAAAATAAGACTTGCTCAAGGAGCAGGCTACCAAACCTACATCGTGGACCAAGGCGTTAGTCCAGATATACTATACAATAAGTTCGGACAAGAGCGAGTGCATATACACTTTGTGGACAACAGCGAGAACCTAAGAAATAAATTGTACCACAAGGATAAAAAATGGAAGGCACTCGTTAGTTCTGGAGCATTCGACCATACTAAGGTGAAAAACCCAGAATCTGTGATATTGTTTGCTGAAGAGGGAAGTGATAAAATGAATGGTCTAGTTAAAGCCTTTGGATATAAAATCGAGACATTTTCGATAGAAAAGGAACGCGAAGATGCTGTTGCGAGACAGCTTGCCAAGTTGACGGGATAAGAATGGATGACGAAGGGATTAAGAGTCCTTTTGTCTTCTTTTTTTTTAGAGAATACGTTACAAGGACGCAGTTCGAAGCTTGGTTTCTTTTTTTAGCCCAGCCTATAAGAGGGTATTGCCCTTAGTTTATACAAAGAGAGCGAGTGAGAATTTTTTTTCTTAAGCTTTGTTTTTATGCAAGGCTCTCTCTCAAGTGACAGGCTTCGCCTATCCCTTGGGGCTTGGTTTAGTTTGTTCTGACCGAGTCTATATGAGAGTGTTCCCTTTGGTTTAGACAAAGAGAGCGAGTGAGAAAATTTATTCTCCGTTCCAATACGCTAACTGGTTATACTGCTCAAACGTGGGCAGTATGTAAAAAACGATTGGTATATCCTTTGTGTGAAAAGGGAGCAAGGCCCGTCATAACCTTGTTCCCCCTTCTATATTCAAGAATAAGATATTTCTTATGAGAACATTACGGTTGTAGTGTTCTCATTGGAGACATCCAAGATATCGAGTGTAGTTCTATAGAATACTCGTAATCAAAACTGATACAGCACAGGCATGTGCACAAAAATTATAATCTAAGGAGATTAAAGATGCAAGATTTATTACAGAAAATTGAACAAGCGAAAGCTAAACTAGCAAGTGGTGCCGTATTAGGTGAATCAAGTTTGATTCCTTTTGGAATCGAAAAAGTTAGAATCGAGAAAGTAGAGACAAAAAAATATTCAGATGGGTCTATAGTGACAAATTGGGTATTCGTAAACAATGAGGGCAAAAAAGCCTATGTTTTTGGAGTGGACTTACAGCCGTCTAGTGCCAGAGCAGAGTTTGCTAACACAAATGTTCTAGCTAATTTGGTTGCTGGATTCGATGTTCAGATGGTGCAAGGTGGTGAACATGGTATTGCCTTCAACGTTTCAGCTAAAGAAGCTTATGTTGAGTTCTATTGTCGCACAGAGCTAGACCAAGATGGCAACGAAGATAGCAAATACAGAGTTGGTAAGATTAGCATGACCCCTATCGAGGGAGAAGCTAGAGAGGCGATTGTCTCAAAAGAGGTAAAAGCAAAACGTCTAGTTGAAGGTGCTACTGCTCCTACAACTGATACTGTTGCTCCAGTGGTTACAGCTCCAGTGGCTACAGCTACAGATGCTCCAGCTCTAATGGCTTCAGCTACAGATGCTCCAACTGCAAGTGCTGTTGCAGGCATGGACCCAGAACTATTGAGTTTGCTAGGGTAAAACCTGGCAAAAATGGGGGGGGTAATCCCTTCCTGTATTTTTTTTTAAAGACCCCGTTGGGGAGTACCGTTGTGTTGATGCTCTATTAGAGGGCATGACTATAGTGGTAAACATTATGCAATAAAATTAAAATGAAACGAAAGGAAATTAAATGTTAGATTTAATTGGGATTACTAAAGAAGTAATAGGAAACGAGGAAGTTAACGCAGTAAGTGCGAGAGAACTACATAAGGCATTAGGGTATACAAGAAATTTCAGCAGATGGATAGAAGCGTTCACAGAGGGAGATGCGTACCCCTTCACTCTCCTGTGCGACTTCGTCGCACACTCCTGTGCAGGGAAAAAGGCAGATTATATGGTGTCACTGGATATGGCTAAACACATGTCAATGGTATCAAAGACGGAGGTAGGATTTGAGATACGTCAATATTTCATTGATATCGAGAAGAAGTATCGAGCTGAACAGAAATTGATTCGTGAACAACACGCAAAGATGGCAAGAATGCTGACTGAACAAAGTAGGGAATCAATGTCTAAATACTATAGTATTGCAGAGTATCTGCATGCGAAAGGGTTCAACTATAGAGCATTTAGAATCAAAAATTTGTCAAATATGGCCACACAAGAACTAGCAAGAAAACCGTTTGCTATGAAAGATAGATACAGCATGAAATGGGGAAGAATTAGAACATTCAGCAAGGATGAGCTAGATAAGATTTTCCCTGCTATGATAAGCCAATAGTGGATAAGGGGAAGGCATATCCCCCTTTCACTATTTTACAAAAAAAATACCTTTACATTGATGTTCCGTTGGGAGCATGACTGTAGTGGTAAAACACTATACTAATATTTGAATAGTATGATAACGATACTACATATTAGTGACAATTAGCACTGAGGTTTTGTTTATATGCTTGTCGAGGGGAGATGTCCTTTCGATAGGCACATTTTTTTTGGATAGGAATCGTTATAAAGATTTCTACGGAAGTTTTAACTAACGAATTATAATACGAAGGGAAAGATATGGAAGATAGCTGGAAAATAACGAATGAGGAATACATGGAGCTAAGAGAAAAGCAAAATGTATTAAATACATATACATGTGGGAAGAATTGGAGTCGTGGAATCTGTGGAAAAACAGGTAAAAAAATCAACTGGAACATGGCTATTTTGGTCGAGGTGGCTGAATTAGTGGATTCACTAGATTGGAAGCATTGGAAGGCAGGTGAAGATGATATTGACAACGCTAAAATGGAGATAGTAGATATCTTTCATTTTATGCTATCATTGCGAAATGACCTCGGGATATCTGAGGATATAAGCGAGGTTAAAGTAGATTACTTGATATTCATCATGACATCTCCAATACACTCAATTAGAAACAGAATACGAGCACTGATAGCTTACGCAGACCAGAAGCTAGGAATGAGCAAAGATGAAATCGTAGAACTGTATGTGAAAAAAAGTGAGCTGAACAAATTACGTCAAGACAATGGTTATGCTAAAGGCACTTACGTAAAAGAGTGGTTTGGAAAAGAAGATAACTATTGGGCAAAAAAAATCCAAGGTGATGCTAACTCAACATTTATTGAGAAATTGGAAGCATTCTACAGTGCAGTGCTGAATAATTAGGAGCCTCCTATGAAACTGTTAGAATGGGGGGTGAAATGGACTTAGTAGAAAAACTAGTAGACAAGCTAGGGACATCAGTCCCCCCACTTATGGCAGAATCTATAGTGCTATTCGTACTGAATGCCCTTAAGGCTCAATTGCAAACAAGCATTGAGTTAGGGGAACGGAATGTGATTACAGGTGAATCGATTTGGGTTATACTTGCTCCATCTGGGGCGAGAAAGTCCTCGTCGATAAATAAGATACGCTCAATCTGTCGCGAGGCAGAAGAGTTAATACACAACGAAAGAATATTGATTCACAGAAGAAAAATCAAAGCAGCAGAGGGAGACAAAGATGCTCCGACGCCTTTTTTTCGTCAAACGTGGACAAGTCTTTCTACAGTGAAAGGACTAACAGTAGACCTTAATGATTTCGAAATGGATGATTTAGGAAATAGTGTTATGTTTATAGATGAAGCGATTACGCAGATGAAAGAAGCTGGTAAAGACTTCAACAAAGTGATGGATGCCATTGGTATCCTTTACGAAAGTGGTAAAATGGACGCCCGTTCAATCGGGGCAGAAGAGCTGAGAACTAAACCTGTGGAAAGACTGTCGGTAACAACTATGATAATGGGAGCAGCAGCTCCTATCTATCAAGATGCAAAAACTAGACAGCAATTCCTAGAGGTAATGATTACAAAATTTGCAAGACGTGCTTTCTTTATATCAGAGGCACCTGTCAAGCATGGATTATCAGAAGAAGAGGAAGTTGAGAAATTAATGAACTCAGATTTTGATTTAAAGTCTGCAGAAGAATCGTTGGAAGTATTGGGAATCATCGAATGGTGGCTGTCGGAGAAAGAGCGTGAGATGACGGTAAGTGAGTCAGCTCTGCGAAAATATTCAACAGACATTGTCAGAAGACAAAAAATACTTGCAGATTCAGAGTATGCCAATCTCGATAGGCATAATAGACCTTGGAGGGCGTTGAAGTTAGCTTCATTATACGCATTCCTAGACAAGTCAATGGTTATCGAGGGAAGGCATTACGACAAAGCCATTACGTACGCCGATAAGATGGATTTACATCTAGAGAATTTCGTGAAAACAGCAGAAGCTATGCCTCACGAAAGATTACGTATTATGGCAGAAAAGACAGAGTTTGTCCCTTTTTCTCTAATGTTAAAAGAGAAGTGGATAAAAACAGTGGATAAGGCAGAGGACATTGTTTCGGCAGCTAATGTATTGGATGGATACCCTTTAGTGGAAGAAGCAGGAGGAGTTCGAATGGTTATGCCCATCGAACCCCCTAGGACTGAAAGTGGTGAGATAACCCACACAGTCGCAATAAAACTCATACCGTCTTTAAATTATATGATGCAGTCATTGGACAAAAAAGAAGCCAAAATACGACTTGCTCAGACTTGGTGTGTCGATGGATATTCTGACATACAAGTAACGCTAGGGCAACTAGCAAACCTGTTGGGTGGATTGGCTCCCCTAACAGTAGACCTCGGTGCTGCGAAAGTTCCTGCAATGCTATCCTATGTTATAGGAGGATTGCGAGAAGGCAGAAGAGGTAAAGACTTCGTCAGAGAAGAGACAACATCCATTGTCTTAGATATTGACGACGGTGACGAAACAATGAACGAAGTAGCAGATAGACTTGATGATTATGCAGGTATTATTATGACTACTTCTGACAAAGATAATCCGTATAAGTTTCGAATCATACTAGAGTTAAGTAAGACAATAAACGACGTAATTGACTACACTAAATTAGTGGCTGAAATTGCGACAGAGCTGTCGTTAACTCACGATAGATTGGGAAAGGCACAGATGATGTATGGGTATGAGGATGCAAAAGTCCGAATATTAGAGGGAGAACCCTTCGACCCGTCTACAGTCATTAGAGAGATGTCTGCCCCTAAACCAGAGAGAGACTTCAAGGTTCGGTCATATGCCGACGAAACAGTCTTTCACCAGCACAAACGCACCAAGTATTTGAAAAAATGCTATAGTGCTAAAACAAATAGAAGAAACCACTTATTCTTGGCACTTCAAATCATGGTTAATATGGGAATCAGTAAAAAGGGTTGTTATGACACCTTAGAAGACCTGAATAACTCGATAAGAGATGGCAAACAGGAGTGGTATGCTGACAACCTTATGAAACAAGTGGAGAAAAAATATGCAGAACGTGAGAATAAATATCTCAGCTCTGTAGGTAATTAACGGCAGGGTGATTGAAGAAGAATACACTAAAAGGTCGTTTGACGAAAAGCCACCATATGAGCTTAAGAAGGGGGTAAGTATGAGAGCAGTTTTGTACTCAGGTGTAACTCCTATAGGTTCTGCAACAGCCGTGGCAACACAGCCGAAATACAATGAAAATCTTGTATTGGCAGAGCTGAAGAAACGCATCAGAAAAACATTGGTGTCGTATCAAATTGACCCTAAAGTGTTGGCAAAATGTGTGTAAGAAAGACAAAGCAATTGGTAAAGGAAATGTCCAAGGAAGAACTAGAGCAGTATCTTGAGAGACATAGAGAGTACAGATTGCCAGAAAGTATAGACGAGGTGAAGATGATTCAGAACTCATTAGGTTTCGATAACAGATTGATGGTAGTAAACCTAGGGGGCGAGGATGAACCAAGCCGAATGCTGTGTGTAGATATAAGAAATAAGAAAGTTATAAATATATCTGCAAAATTCAAGATAACAATCGCACTGGTAAAAAGAACCAAGTGGGAAAGATTCAAGGACTGGTATGTTAGACTAGCTGAAAAACATTTCGGAAAGGATAATTGATGTCAGGACTAATAGGTATAGATGCAGATGGTATGATTTACAAGACCTACACAAAAGGTCATGTAGAAGCAAGCTATATAGCACTATTTCGATATATTGAATATATTTTGTATAGGTCAAAGTTGGGAAAAAAACAGAAATATATGCTGTTATTTTCTCCAGAGGAAACATTTAGAAATAGACTGTTAGAATATAAACAGAATCGTCCGGCCAGACCAACGGAGATTCTACAAATAAAAGACCTAGTCTTACAACGCATGCCCGAATTGGCGTTCCGTCATGATTATGTTGAAGCTGATGATTTAGCTGTAAATATGTCAAGACAAGGGATGGTAGTTATGGCAGTGGACAAGGATGTTCTCATGGCCAATGAGACGTTGGCGTTCAACTGGCAAACTTGCCAATGGGTGGAGCCCAAAACTAAGCTCGAAATCGAAGAATGGTACGTTTCTCAAACTATCATGGGCGATGGAGCTGATGGGTTCAAAGGGGTAGAAGGGAAAGGTGCTGTGTTTGCAAAGAATTTTGTAGAGACAAGACCTAGCTACGATGAGTGGGTAAACCTTTTTACTTCTGAACAAGAGGCGATTGATACAATGCGCCTAGTGAGAATGGACCAGTATAGTTCTGATAAAGGGCTATGGCTATGGAGACCAGACTCATGGAATCTAAATAAGTTATAAAAGGAGAGTCTATGAAAAATAGATTATCGGTAATGATTGTTGGGGAATCTGGAAATGGAAAAACTTCAGCTTTCGGAGCAATGTACGACAATAGAGAAAAGAAATTGCTAATAAAAGGACTTCCACCCATGAAGTCGCTATATTTGAACGTTGAAAATCAACCGTTGGAATATGCGAACAAAGAGGATTGGTTGTCAATTGAGGTAAAAAGTGTAGAGCAAGTACAGCTAGTGCGAAATGCACTGATAGCAGCAAGAAATCCGTCACACCCTCAGAATCAGCAAATTTTGGTAAAGTTTATACAAACGTTTCCTGCTTTGAAAAAAGTAAAGGGGCTTATTAAACGATTAGCAGGAGTGGAATATGTCGTGTTGGATTCTATTTCTAAAATGACGGAGCATCTAGAGGTGTACCATACACTTAACGAGAAACATGGAGCAAAAGCCTATGGAAAAGTTAAGATTGCAATTTATCACATTTTGGAAGTAATCAAATCATTTGACACACATATGTTTGTGATAGCATTAGCTAACAATTCAGAGCTAAGCAAGTCATGTGCATTGGTTGCAGGAAAAGCGTACTCACAAGGGAACGTGGATAAGGAATTCAATATTGTACTTTGGGCTAAACCATCTAAATTACCGAATGGTAAAATAGAAGGGGTAAATCTAGTATTGCAAGTAAACAGTGAAAACACTGCAAAAGCACCGTACGGAATGTTTCGTGAGAAACTACCTAACGATGCGTACGAGCTAATAAAGGATTGGAATGAGTACGGAAAATTTGAAGTACCAACAATCGATTTCTCAGGCATTTAAGAGAAAACTACAAGTAGCGTTTAGCTTTGATGGGGAGCCTATTTATGAGGCACTAGTCGAGCTAAATGCAGACATAGAGAGGCTACTGCAAAGAGTAGAAAAAGACCCAGGAGAATTATACAGTTATCAAGCTTATTATTCAATGGGTATATTCTCGAAAATTATAAGACTAAAAGAGTTCGAAAGATTACTTCTGATACAATACGGTACGATGGAATTAGCCAAGTATATTACTCGCAGAACAACCACAGCAGTGGAAATGTTTAACGATTTAAGAAGCTTAGGATTTGATATCAAATCAGCTTATTGGGCAGATACAATATTATTAGACGGACAGAGGTTTAACGATTTACTTGGCATTCACGAAAGTGGAATCCTGAGTAAGGTTACAAAGTTGCTAACATAGCACAATTAGGATGCCTACGGGATGGAGTCGATAAAACACAGGAGGGGTGCGACGAAAACTAAACTTAAAAGAGAAGGAAAAACGATGGACAATTTAGATTTTAATCCAGAAGAGCTAGTGCAAAGTGAGGAGACTCCAGCACAGAATTTAACAAAAGAGCAAGAGCTTGAGAAAAAGATGGCAGAACTCAGAAAGAAATTTGATGAGGAAACTCGTAAGATTGATGAGCAAAAAGCAAAAGCTGCAGAAGCTGATGCTGTAAAGCTGGGCAAACTTAGAGATAAAATTGTAAAAAAACATGAGCAAAAGAAAAAAGCTATTGAAGCTGCAACTAAAGCAAATGCAAGAGTACAAGCGTTGGATGAGGAATTCAATAAGTTTGTTGCTGAATACAATGATTTTAAAGCTAAAATCACTGCAGAGTAAGAAGCCTAAATTCAAAGTAGGGAAACACATGTTCAGAGTGGGCATGTATAGATTCTGGGTGGGGAAAAAACCCCCATCTGGAAAATCAACGGGGTTGTACTATGTTTATAATTACGATACTGCGAATCTTATATACTTTAATAAAAGTCTATAGATAGCAACACAAGTAGTAAAAGAGAAGTATGATGACGAATGGTTTAGGAAAGAGATGCTTCGAGAAGAAGATAAAATAGAGGTGCCAGTTGAAGATACTCGACAAAGGAGGGCAGAGATAATGACTACTCTGGAGTCCTTATCTTTACGCTTCAAGCGATTGCGAGAAGATTGGGTAAAAAAAAGAATAATCGAACTATACAATGAATTGAAAGGATTGTAGTTATGGGAAGAGAGCAAATGAAAGTTTTAGGCATACCACTCGGTAAATTTGAGTGTATAAAAAAAAGAGACAAAGCAGATATGCTAAGAGGTTGGCTCAGTACAACAAAGATGATGGATGGAGACCAGGTAGTGCTAGGGCTTAGAGCTTCAGGAAAAACAACCACGGTAGCTGTAATGTATCCATTGCTGGAAGCAGAGAGAGCACAATGGGGACTCAGAGACAACAAAGCAGTAATAGTTATCGTAGTGAATACAATGG
>JAULBP010106859.1:0-10345 GCA_032355345.1 Lepetodrilus pustulosus | reverse complement strand
CCAGGTGATAGCTGTTTAGGAGCTCCTAAATAGTTAGGACACCTTCGTGAAACGGAGGCCAGGGCTCTCCAATACAAAATGGCATCTCTAAAGGTAGTTTTAACTAACCTTACCAATGGTGTAGTCTGTCCGAGGGTACAGTTAGGGTTAATTAAAGTCATACTGTTTTATACAGGTGAGCCCAGAATTAGAATAACCCCATGTGAACCCTCGCACCAATTCCAGGCCAGTACTGAGAGCACACCAGGAACAACAAAGCCAGGAATGGAAACACGTGTACTGGATAATGTTAACTGTACTCGCTCCACAGATTAATAAGTACCGATGTTTCAGCTATGCGAACAATTGAATCAAGCTGGTGTGGATGAACCAAGGATGATAGTTCTGTTCATCATGCATACAGATATCCCCTCACATACCTCCTCACAGAATATTGTGTATCAATATCTGGCGCTCATGCACACCATGTGTGCTCAAAGCACTACACTATTATTCACCTGGTCATAGGGTCGATGTGCACTCTATACCTTCTTAACTCCCTGGGGAGTATACAACAAGCTACCACTTCAGGCTCTATGGAAGGTTAACATTCACAATTTCACCTCATCCTACCGGGTACACATTCACAGCTGGGTGGACTGGAGAAGTGTGGATTCACACTAATCCCAGCTTGTCAGTTCACGGTAGGATGAAACCTCGTGTCGGTACTGACAAACCAAAGATAAAACTGTGCCTTCACAGTACAAACGGAACAGAATTTTTATATGATCACCTCAAAAAGTTAACTTCTTCGGGCATTGAAACTGAGTCTCCAGTGAGGGTTCAAACTCAAGACTTTTACCTCCAAAGTCTGACAACATACCTCTGTGCTACCACACAACCTAAAGTAACTTAAAAAAATATGTCATTACATGGATAATATATAAATGGAAGAAAAAACCCATTGACATTCTAAATTGATTGATATGTTGTTTTACATCACTGTGGGTATAGTCCACCCAGATAAGACATTTTTTTATATCCTATAAAAATTATCACTAATATTACAATTATTAAATATTATTTCCTACCTATAGCACAGTTTCAGGTAACAATTGACTCAGAACGATAAAAAACCCATTGGAAAACGCAATGATGTAGAAACTAGACCAAGATGAAAGCTTGATTCAGAACTGAAACTGTTTGATCAATCAGAATATATTTCCAATCAATCAACCAGCATGTAAATCATGCCAGCTTCTCACATTCATCTCCACATCGACATCAGGGCCTTGGCTATTTGGCTTAATCAACTGAATAATATATCTCTGCTATTACAGACATCACGCTAATACGCATGGTGTAGCGGAAGAAAGAAAAAGCATGACTACCACCAGGGATAAAAATTAACTCTAAAACTTATTAGCCCGAATAGTGATACAAATAACACAATACAGTGCCTCCTCGATATAACACGGTCCAATTCGGATACAACGTAGGGTCAGACATGGATCCCATTTTTATTTTCGTTATTTTCATGTAACATTGTATAAGGCGTGTTGGGGGTATTTGTCATGGACCCCAAATTCAGCAGCATATCGAGGGGACACTGTACATATACATATACATGAATTTATACTAGTCCTTAGGATAACTTTAACATTGGGAGAAATGGTCCGGGACTAGTGGCCTGTGTTAATTTTGTTTGTTGCTATCATAGTAAATGCATTATGAGAAAATGAATATCAATTACATTTGTGAATAACATTGTTGTATACTTTCAATGGTACAATGTTATGGTTCAAGTCGACCAGTGTTATATGACTACAGACAGGAAGGCCACAAAACTGAAAGGAGAGGGTTGAAAAACAGTTTCTTCTACTGAAAACAAAGACTTTCAACTAACAATGCCTGTATGACAAGACAGGTTATTACAGTAAAATCAAATCATCAACCTTGGTTATGATGATAATAATGTATCGAATTACTCTGAATAATAAAGCCTCTGAATCGAACAGAGATAACCATGATAACCATGAACAACATTGAAAGTACTGTATTATTTCAAACCTTTGTAGAATTAAAAAATGTGAATTAAAAACCTCTTATTCTTTCAACTCTACCAAATTACCAACAACAACAAAAAGAGAGAAAAAAAGATTTCTGGGTGACCCAACTAAAATATCAATTATTATTTCACTGAACACTTTTCATCCTTTGTGTTCTAAAGACTTTAAATAACATTACTCTAAACTCTGAAAGATCATATTATAATATGTGGTAAGTATAACGTGTAATGTACACTATCATTATGTATTCAGAACTACATTAGCATAAAATAATTTCTTTTTTTAAAATGAAAACGTGATAGAATAAAGAAAAAACAAGATCATAAAGTTTGAACAAAATATTACTCACCAGAATGTGCATACCACGCTGCATACCGAAATCGAAAATTGTTTGCTACCAGTAACGTCGAGAAGTTATTAATAATGGCAAGCAACAATCATCTCATATATATACCGTATACCCAGTTCAACTAAAACAACTGCTACCAATTAGGAGGGATTACCATGATAACTACTACATACAGTCAGACCCCGTTATAACACTTTCTCCGCATATCGGTCAACTTTCAACCAATACAGATTTCCTACTTTATCTCGAATAATGACTGATCCGATGATCCGTTTTTTTCGCTTACCGGTCAGATTTAAAAAAAAATGTAATTGTCCGGTATAGTGGGGCGAGATTGTACATACCTACAGCTAGTACGAGATCTCGCGTTTAATACTTTCTCTCTCTTTCTCTCCGACACTCCCTATGTACTATAACAATCACACGCGTTGCATCGCCGCCTATTAATATTCATATACTGTGTGGAATGCTGCACTGCGTTTGAGTAGATCTGTGCATGTGTGTGCACCAGAGGACCGGGCATTGCTAGCTTTTGTTGTCTACACAAAGACGCGCAAGATTCGGGATGAATTTCCACTGCAAGTTCATCAGTCAACACCAATAAAATCTGTCATTTGTGATTCTATTTTTTATTTTATGGGCAATATATTCCAGCTGTGAATAAAATTCAATAAAAATCGGAAAAAAATATTCAATACCCTGTGGATGTTGATTGTGCACAGTACCGGTAAGCTGAATTAATGATAGACACAATCACGATTTGTTGACATATTATTTCATAGTCAAATGTAGTTTTACCGGAAACTATGCACATTTGATTTGTCTACACAAGTATATTGGGCAACAAGCTACATTTTGTGCATGTCCCATATTTAAAATTACCATATTTTATGTATTATTTTTACAACATAGAAACATTTTCATCAAGTCACTAAATGAATAAGAAAAAAGTCAAATTTAGGCGTTTGCCCTTTACACTTTGAGATGTCCGCATATTAATTAATAAAATAAGAAAAAAGGGTTACAACCATTATTCAGACTGTAACCGGAAGTTAATAATGATGATTCAAGCCAAGTTCTATACCAGGGGTGGCTTTGGAATTTTGTATACCATACAGCGGTAAAATGTTTTTCAGAAGTGCAAATATGACTTTGTAATTGTGGTTAAGAAACGAGCATAAATATCCGTGATTATATGCCTTAAAATGGATTCAAATAGAATGTGAATTGGTACGTAAATTATCAAAATGCAAAGATTCGCAATGCATTAATGCATTAAACGTATCAATATAATATCTCAGTTTGTGATCCTGGTTGAGGGTTAATAATTCCACAAACTTCCAATTGATGATCTATGCCTGTAAATCCTGCACAATACTAAAATCTAAAGCTAAATTACAAATCAATATTTTCCATAATATTGTATAAAAATCCATTCTTGAGTTTTCATTTTTCTTAATATCCTGTTTCAAAAAGTTTTCAAATGATCAATCACATGAAATTGTTTCCTAAATCCTGCAGCCACGCAACAAGAAAATGACACTCCAAAATCCCCAATACATGATGATGTTAGATGGATAATTAACCACTGTGAAGACCAATATTCACTGTTTAGCATACTGCTCTTGTATCAGTACATGGTATTGCCAGTGGCTAAAGTCAAACTACAAAAAAATTATAATAATAATAATTTCACATGAATCCCTCTTATATTAAACTTTTAAAAAATACAAAAATGGTAAACTTTTTCCCTTTAAAATGAACAATATTTGTAAGTGTTTGGTTAAAGTATGCACAATATAGAACCATTTTTTAAATTAATATTTTATTTCTTTAATAATATTTGTACTTTGTTTTAGTTAATGTGTAAACTATTTGAACCTTTATTACATTAACCCTCTCTCTGCTGGATTAGGCAGACACAGCTCTTTAGGGCATCTCTGGTGGCCTGCAGCAGGGAGAAGGTTAATATGTACAATATCTGAACTTTTAGAACAAAGAACACTCTCTATAATCGATCTGACATGCACCACAGGCCAGCCCTATGTAAAACTTTGGGATGTATATTAAAAATAATAATTAAAAAAACATCGAGAAATTGACTTGCACATTCATCCTTATGCATTGACTTATGCATTCATCCAAGAAAAATTACAATAAATCTCATTCCTTAGATATTTGAATTTCCTTAGATATATTATTTTTTTAGAGATTTCTTTTATTATTATTGGAGGTTCATAGCTTCTTTCAAGATTACTTCATAAATTAATGCCATTAGTCAAGTCTTAATACTGCAATTAATACTGACCCAAGTCAAACGCAGAGTCAAGTGTGGTAACCAATATACTATATGCCCCTACTATGTATTTCTCATATTACATCAAAATAGACATCAAAATCTACCTATTTACAGGGTTACAAACAGATACTGTTGAATTGCTTTGCAAATACCATATCATCTTGTCAAGCTTCTTTCCTACATCTTTGCTATTTCCTTACCCCCAGCCCAAACAAAAGATAATGGAACAAACACGCATGTATGCATCATGCCAGCCATCCAAATACACTTCCTGCTTTATTGTGATCAACAATGCTTTTTTTTCATTAAGTACAATATGAGATCTAGATTTTTTCCTTTGTGGTACATAAATAACGCAACTATTTCTTTGATGGTGGTGTCAAAGACTCTGAAACTTAACCCTTCCACCGCCTAGATCACTGCTCATTATATCATGGCTTGTTGTGTCTAGCCTGTAGATGGTTAACCCTCCCTGCTGGATTAGCAGTCACTGCTCTTTAGGGCATCTCTGGTTGTCTCTAGTATGGAGAGAGTTAAATAAAGCTTCTGGGTATTATTTCTTGCTCTCATTTCTACTATGAGAACATAGCGCTCGCGTAAGTGCCCGATCACCGTGTAAAAGAAACCGCTACTAGATTGCTTATGGTCTCGTACTTGTAGAGACGGAAGCTTTGAGAAACAACACCCAGGACCACGCAGACACTGCTCATTAGATCATTGCTTGTTGCATCTAGACTAGAGGGTTAACCCTCTCCCTGCTGGATTAGGTACAGGCAAGGCTTCAGGGCATCTCCAGTTGCCTTCGGCATGGAGAGAGTTAAAGGTCGTAGGTCACATGGTAACCATAGCCGTCAACTGCAGGTTAGAGACTATTGAGTAAGTGTCTGGGAATTTAGGGACCCCCATTTGAAGATGCAACGTAAACATTCGCTAGTCAACATCATTAGCACATCTGGGACATGGTGGAATTCATGCGACTTTCATAATACGGCTGGCAACCATCGTGATCTTTGTTTACCTTGGTTACTGACCAGTGGCCAGGGTATCGTTTGTCAAAGCTCTCTTATCCACTAAGAGACCATAGTGCTCTCGTAAGTGCATGAGCGCCATGTATAAGAGATCGCTACGAGAGTGCTTATGGTCTTGTAGTAGATAAGAGAGCTTCGAGAAACGATACCCTGACCCCCAGAACTGTGGTTGTGTTTTGAACTGACCAATCAAAATGTGTAGAGAATGTGGTACGTTTCCTGATTATTATTTTCTAGTGTGTGGATGTTATTCTGTCATTCTGTATTTATACTATAGAGATATGCTTTGTAAATATATCCAAAGTCAGTCAATTACTTGGTTAGTTGGCCAGAAGCGTAAAATAAAGCTGTCCATATTTTGTGGTAAACCCACATTTTAACGTGATGAGAATGAATTCAAATATATAATAAAATAGAATAATTTAACTTTTAAAAAACAAGAACATCTTACTGATTTCTGGAAAATCAGATATTTTGGGAAAACATTTAGGCTTGAAACTCACTTAATCAAAGAACCAATCCAACTTGAATGTTAAATTTAAAATCATCAGCATAAAGTACACGAAAACAGGCCAGAGAATTATCAGCCTCATCTCAAAAGGTTAGCTAGGTAATAGCATTTTTTTTAAACATTGGTTGTAATTCATTGCAAGTCCTGAATGTGAATTCACAAAGTGTCACAGTAATAATAACACCTTTAACACTCTAAATCCACATTCAAAAGCATGTTGAATAAAAGCACTACATCATTATTGCTCCTGCCAATGGATCAGTGTGCATTCACTTTCCGGCTCAACTCCCTGGATAGTATACAAGCTAAACTGCTGTGTTACAGCTGCAACAACATTTCCATCTCATCCTACTGGGTACCCATTTCCTGCTGGATGAACAGTCCTCAGGTGCTGGAACATTTACATATCACCCTACCAGGTACCCATTTACTGCTTGGTGTACTCACCTCCTCTGAGTTGGATGTGGTGAAGGCATGACAGTATTGTACGTTGATCTGGCCTTTTGGTTCTCTAGCGAGAAACGAGAACTGATTGAAGTCAGGATCACATGTTGCATAGGATATCCGCTTTAAGGCATGGGCCATGTACACACTCTGAAACATAGGATATCCATATTAAAGCACTCTGAAACATAGGATATCCGCTTTAAGGCATGGGCAATGTACACACTCTGAAACATATAGGATATCCATATTAAATCACTCTGAAACATAGGATATCTGGCCATGTATACACTCTGAAACAGGATATACATATTAAAGCACTCTGAAACATAGGATATCGGCTTTAAGGCATTGGCAATGTACACTCTGAAACATAGGATATACATATTAAAACACTCTTAAACATAGGATATCCATAATAGGCATCCATATATTCACCCTGAAACATGCTACAAATCAGATATCCTATTTACACACTCTGAAACATAGGCTATCCACTTTAAGGTTCAGGCCATGTTCATCCTCTGAAAAATAGGATATCCATTGAGTGAATGAAGTGTGATTCTATTAATTATTCTGTTTATCACAGAATTTCATCAATATATATTTGATCTGCTTCAGGAGTGAGAATACCATACAACACCATATAGTCTAATAGTCAACATGACCCATAGCTGGTGTAAATATACAGTACAGTATTCATATAGACACTGGTCCCAATCATAGAAAATACAGTGGACCGTGGACTTAGACTAAAACTCAAACCTTTGGGTTTGAAATCTGACACACTCCAAACAGTGAAGTTAGAAGTTGACTGAAATGCATGCATAAATGACGTACCATTAGCGTATTTAATTTGGAAGGTTTGGTTTGCATAGCGCAAGCATTTACTGCACCATGAATGAGCCGTACACACACAGACGTCCGTGTGAAGGACAGGTACAAAACTCTGGGACGTCCTTTGATTCGGACACAAAATCACGGCAACGTAACATTACCTAACAGCAGTCCTTTAGAAACTAAATCCCTGTTAATTAATCCAATTGGACAAGTCTGTATTCATGAATAGGCCCACCCTGTACAAACCTCGAAAGAAGATGCAATCAATTACCTAAGACATAGAAACGGCACGTGCAACTTTTGGATGCAATGTTATTGAAATGTCATAACTAAATATTGTCACCACAAATCCAGTCCCCATAGACGATCTACAATCCAAAGAGACTCTTAGCAGTTTTGAGTTCAGTAACTGCGCACGGTACTCTTGCCAACTCAGCAATGACACTTAATTCTATTGAAAAGCTATTGAAATTACCAAAGACATAGAATGAATGAATTAGTGTTTTACGACACAGCGGGAATTTCTCGCCCATAGGCGACCAAAGACCTAGAAACAGCACACATAGACACAATCAATGACTTAAGATATAACTTTTGTACACAAAATTATTGAAATGTCATAACAAACATATCGTCAGCAGAAATCCGATGAAACACAGGCCTGGGACAACAACCAGTGTGGAGACAGTTCATGAATTCAAGCCAAGTCCATTAATGACTGCAGCAGTGCACACCTGACGAATCCTTACCCAATACGGGAAACGATCCAAAACTCTCAAGAGACTTTCAGCGATTTCAACCCGGGTTCCCTAATACGACTGCACACTCCTACACCCGACCTGACAATGCCAGCAGCTCTCGGTAAACTGTCTGTCGGGGTGTGCACAAACAACAGGGGATAGGTGAAATATTTATTTGAAAAAGAACTGCCATTGTCAGCTGAATTACCGTGAAAAGCGGCACACGCGGTGTCACACACCCCACTGTAGTTGGTCATTATCCACGGTTGAGTGGACAGGGCTGCCCCTTGCACCAACGTGGGCATGTATTGTGGGCAGTACTGCATGCAGCATTAGGAGACATCCCTACAGTAATACCCTGAATATGTTTGATTATGGTGAGCCTCCGGGAGGGATCAGAATGCGAAGTGCTAGACACGTGTTTGAGTCTGAGTCGGGATGGAGGGTCACGCTGACATATTTAACCCTATCTCTGCCAGACTAGACACATTCGCTGCTCTGTAGGGCATTTCTGGTTGCCTCTGGCAGAGAAAGTGTTAATGTGGAAATTTGTATAGAATGATTGGGTTTACAGCTTCACACAGTGACAGTATGTTATGTTAGTAATCTGGGGCTTGTTCCACCGGCTACAGAACAATCGTAGAGCTACGGGAGTCATAGCTCCTTAGCAACTACTTGTTAACGTATAAGAGTTATGACTCGTATAGGACTTATGACTCGCGTATAAGACTTATGACTCTCATATAGGACTTACAACTCTCATATAGGACATGACTCGCGTATAGGACTTACGACTCTCATATAGGACTTACGACTCTCATATAGGACTCTGACTCTCATACAGGACTAATGACTCATAGGACTTGTGACTCTCATATAGGACTTACAACTCTCATATAGCACTTATGACTCTCATACAGGACTAATGACTCTCATATAGGACTTACGACTCTCATACAGGACTTACGACTCTCATATAGGAATTATATGACTCTCATATAGGAGTTAACGATTATCGTAGCGCTACTATTGCTTTGTGAAGCAAGCCCCTGGAGATAGTGGGATTAGAACCTATGACAACAATGATACATTACAACGTGAGCCATGCTGATAGGAATTCCTAAATGAGGATACAAGAACTATTCAAAATGTGTCAACATTTCATCCCAACTGGTATTGGGCAAGGGGTCGAAATTAATATTCTAGTGGGAGGTTAACCTGAGACAACCTGGTTACTTTAACCTTCTACATGCTGAAGTCAACCAGGGATGCCTGTACCTATACTAATCTAGTGTAAGGATAAAGAGGTGTGGGTCAAAATTATGCAGATATATTTTTAGTAAGCATGAGAACTGTTCCAAAAGTATACAGACATTACAACTCAAATTCGTAATGGGTCGCATTGACATATATATGTAGAGAAGACAACGATTTGGGGGTGCAGGGGTGACATAATACACAAGGTAGATTTGAGGTAAGGGTAAACTGACATTTAATACACTGGGTTGGCTTCAGATTGGACACAGTGCGGACCACTCATATTTATCTCGTTGAATTAGGGCTTAAGCCAGCTTTAAAGATTATGATACTCATATTACAGAGTGTCAGTTTTCAGCAGTAGGTAACATGCCACCCCTGTAGCGCTGAATGCTGCAGTAAACCTGTGAGCACCGGCTGGTACTGACAGACCAAGGATTAAAACTGCATCCTATCATGTAACTTTCGCGAACATTGATAGCAGGGATGGAACTTGCTTGAAAAACTTACCCACCCAAATAGTGATACAAATAACAAATGTTTACAAAAAGTGTGAATTTCTACTCGCCATTAGGACACCTTTAGCATTGGGAGAAATGACCAGGGCCAGCAGGCAAGTGTTAATTTCCATCCCTGTGATAGCATTCTTATTATTTTTTTCTTTTTGTAATGGGGTTTATAGTTGCTTTCTAGAATCTTTCAGTAACATCACCACTTGTCAGTTTAGGGCAGGAGGAAACCCGCAACATCCATAGCACTGAATGTTGCAGTAAACCTGTGAGCACCGGCTGGTACTGACAGACCAAGGATGATAACTGTAGTGCCACTC
>JAULBP010106848.1:0-10346 GCA_032355345.1 Lepetodrilus pustulosus | reverse complement strand
CCCCCCCCCCCCCCCCCCCCCCCCCCCGAGGTCATGGACCCCAAATTCAGCGTTATATTGAGGGGACACTGTATCTTATGTCTGTGCTGGAGAAGAAAAGAAAAAGAAGTTTGGTGGAATGTGTGATGATTTCTCAGAAGGTTTACAAGGACTTGATACTCTTGTGAGCAATCATCAAACATATTCCACCCAAACCTGTATGACTGATAGTATGGGTTACCCTAGTGATCTGCCTGACTACTGAGGGGTTGGTCAGGTAAATAGTACCTACTCCATCCGTGGATCCGTCTTGTTGATCCTACTCATTCTGCCCCAGCTCATTCTGCCACTTACACATAGACCAGCATATCCGTGTCAGGACGCTCCTCGGTGTGTAGCCCTGCTATCATTACTAGTGTGTTAGTGATAGTGCCACACGGGTAGAACACATACATTTGCCTGTAGCTCCATGGCCAGCTTATACAGAATTATGATATGCAATCCTACCACAATGTGATAAATCCACCTGCCATAGCCTCTTTTCGAATTTAGAACAGCTCTAAGTACTAGTATTTCAACTGTTCCTGTTTGAAATTACCAGTAATGACATTTAATTGTCTCATATTTAAGAAACCCTACATTTGACTGTTGTGTTGTGTGGTGTGGATTTGTCACATGGGTTATTCATATTGTATTTAGAGGTGGTAACCATTTCAAGATACTCTTATTTTCTGGAACAGATAAACGTAATGTTTCTATGCTGTCAGATACTGCAGACAATAAATGTTGACATATCTTCAAGTTATCTTGTCAGTATTTTAAAGGTAATCTTATTCTATTTTGTCATTCAGGTTCTGTGTTTCGTCTGAATTTAAGTAAGTATCTAAATGCCAGTTTCCAGGTAGGCCAATTGTAAGGCTTTTCATTCAGCACTTTTACAGACACAATCGTAATGTATTTGTAGAGTCTGGATATTTTATACAATTATTTTGAATTTGAAACCCAGAATCCAAGAAAAAAGCGAACCTAATTGATTAGTTTGTTTAACTTTATGATAAATATATCCTTAAATGTAATGAAATGTCCATGCAATTGACTTGAAATAATGAACAAGTATTACATTCTCTGTGGTTATTGTCAGTTGTATTTAGACTTTCAATAAACTTCTTTAGAACTTTGTGTTGTAATTTCCTTAGGCAAGTAGCTCAAAGATGTACTGGGAGATGTAATGTGTCAAAAAACAAAATCTTATTATGGATAGAAAGTCAATGCCATGGGTTTGATATTTTAACATCCATCTTCTTTGCTTTATGCTTTGCTTGCTTTCCATTGATAGTGACCAGAGGTGCCCAATTAATACGAGCAATAATGTTGTTTAATCTGTAAGAGTTCCATGAGTCTGGTATGTTGCAATGTTTATTTCAAACATATTTCCTTCCATTTTAAAGTGGTTTGAGGAATATCCTCTTGAAATTACAAATGTTTCCAATACATCATTTGTATGCATTATTCATATGTATAAGAAAATTCTTGGAGAAATATGCATTGCATTTTTTGTGCCTATCAGTATAGATATGAATTTCAACAAAGGACTATACTAGAGTATTTGTTTCAAGTCAGTTAATGTCCCTTGCTAACTACTGAGTTAAGGTCACGGTCAAGGTCATCAGTGAACTACAGTAATGCTGGATCTAGTGTTCTCCACTTCTCCACAACTACTGGTAGGATTGACCTGAAAATGTACCAGAGGGGAAAAGCTGATAACAACTTTATATTTATTATATTTACTTTGTATTATATATATTATATATATATTTAAAACATGCTTTTTTTGTTTGTATATTATTTTTCACAATACCATTTTGTGTAATCTTCTCATCTATAACTATGAAAGTAAGGTGGAAACAAAGTAACAAGTTATTGGTTTCTTTTCTAAAAATGTATTTAGCAGCTGTTTAAAAACAGTTTTGGGGTATTTAATAATCAATATAGAATGTCTAGGTTCATGTCATGGAGCAGATCAAGGTTGATTAACTATCAAAGTAGTTGTATTTTTAATTATGGAAACAAAGGATATGTGATAAGTTTAGATCCATTAAAATAAAAATCTCGGCAAGAATCTCCTTCTAAAACCCCTCATTAGACATACTGGTGTAACTAATTGGATGCAGTTGGCAACAATACACTATTGAGGCAATGTTCATCTGTGTTATGTATATGTATCACGTAATCTCCCACCCATCACTGATCTGTCAAAGCAATGTTGGTACCGTTTGTCGTGATGGTGTTACAACAGTGAGCGCAGGAAGCTACTGGATGCACTTGGTTATCCAGGTCTAGTGGAATGTGCTATTTATTATCCTCACCATGCAAGTTTAATGAGATTGCATGAGAGCACTATAACATCTTCCAAGATTACAGTAACTACCAAGTGAGCTCCTCTGGTGTTGGCAATGTGTTTCTTCAACTACACATACCAAATACATTTCTGTAAGAGTCATCATTCTAAGTGTGGAATTATGGGATCATGTGTCATTCATTAATATTGTTAGTGTTGATGTTTGAATTCTTTTTCATTGCTAATGGATGCATTAAACCTGTTTTTGCAACAACAATAATAAGCGCAATATTTGTCTTGTTTATGTAGAAAAGATTTAAGCAAAACCTATTTATTTTGAATATTTCTCAAAGTTAGTTAATATGTTTGGATAACATGTTTCCATTAACTATGTTTTGTTTTCATCTATTGTGTTTAATTTCATCATGCTAAAGTACAACTCTTTATTCCTTTCGGTCAGCTAGACCTTTGCATTTATGTATAGTTAGTAAAAGGTCTAGGTCATATGATATGGTATGTAGACATGTTAAATATTATGTTTTAATCGATCATTGTACTGTGTAAGATTACACTTAGTATTGTCATTTGAATACATTTTGTGATGCATGATTTAGTACTCAGAATAAATTGGACATTGTGAGCACAAGTGCACTTTGAAATTAATATGAAAGATTGGCATCCATTGTAAATATAATAATTTCTTTTTAATGTTTCAGATGGGTCCATTGCGTTCCACAAGACATCTGAGTTGGATGAGGCTGCGCAGCACTTTGTGTTCGACGATGAGAGCATCAGCGATGGAGTGCCATCACCGCCGCAGGATGAGTCGAGTCTGTCGGACATCAGTAGCCCCAGCTCCTCCATGCCACCCCCGCTCCCCGAGATGGCCATTCCCACCCAGAGGAGTCCTCCCGCCCCGCCCATCATCACAAAGCCCTCGCCCAGCCTGCTGACCTCTCATCAAGTCACGTCGCCCAAAAATGGCAATTCCAGCAGTAATGGCAACAACAAGCAAAGACCAAAGAAACCCAAGACAAAGCCTGCAACAAAGCTGAAAGTCATCAAATTCCATGAATACAAGGGTCCACCAAACATTGTTAAGAATATGCAGCCTTCTGCGGCGTCAGTGGCCATAGCAGCAGCACAGCCTCCGAACAACAACAATAACAACAACAACAACAATAATGAGACTCCGTACCACGTGATGCTGGAGCAGCAGCAGCTGTTTCTGCAGTGGCAGCTGGAGTTTCAGCAGAAGAACATGCCTTTCCTCCTGACACAGAAACCAGAAGGACCTGTCCCAATCACGGCGGCACCAATCCCTGGCACGAGTTCCGCATCCGGAGGTGTTATGGTTACAGCTCCCACAACTTCTCCGAAAATGGAAGCAATGCAGACCATCATCCACACCACTCCAACTTTACAGCAGCCTCAGATAAAACAGGAAGTTGTGCAGCAACCATCTCCACAACCACCCTCCCCAGTAGTTCAGCATCATCCCATTCCCCATCGGACATCCAACAAGTCCGCAGCAAACAATGCAATCGCTGCTTCTATGCCCAAATTGACATGTAATCTTGAGGATTTGAAAGTAGCAGATTTGAAAGCAGAGTTGAAAAAACGAAATCTGCCTGTGTCAGGTGCTAAGCCACAACTTATTGATCGACTGAGACCATACACAGAAGTTGCCCAAGTTGCGGTATCACCATCACCATCTCAAGCTTCTGTGACCATCAGTCCAGCCAACTCTCCACAGTCAGCAGTCGCTCTCTCATATCAAAGTCCAGCTTCTGTACCAGAAATGAATGTTGTGTCACCACCACCTCTTCAGACTGTCAACACCATACTTAATGTGCAATCAATGACAAACGAAGAGAATACTAACATTTCTTCACCAAACTCGCCAGCGAACATGGAAAGTGCAATATCACCAATGTCACCAGAAAATATGGAGGTGACGAATGTGACACTAAATCAGTTGAAAAATCATTTAGGTCAATTGCCCATATCTATGTCTATAGACCAGTCTCGGCCCCCATCGGTACTGTCGACAATATCCAATGATGTGGCTCCCATGGAAGTGGACCAGGCCACTGTTGACCATGCTCAAGGTATTGCCACACTTCCAACTCTAAGTCCTGCAGTACAGATGCAGATTCAGCAAGCACAGCTTCAACAGTTGCAGAAGACACAGCTGCAACTTCATCAACTTCAACAACTACAACAGCTTCAGCAGATTCAACAAGCTCAGTGCCCCACTCAGCTCCAGCTCACACAGGATGATATCCTCAGACAACAACAGAAGCATATTGAAGATCTTCAGAGACAGCTGCAGGAGTCACAGATCCGGCTACAGCTTCAACAGCTTCAACAAGCACAGCTGCAGCATCAGAACCAGCAGCTGCTTCAGCAAAGTGTTGTCCAATCAACAGCTACAGTTACTGCCCCTGCCATGAACACCATTCACATCAGTGTGCCCATGAACAACAAGACCACGCCGTTGCAAACAACAACAACTACTAAGCCCATCCAGATTCCAACCCATCTTCTTCAGACAGCTCAAGGGCTGCAGAGCTCTGCCACTCATGGAATCACTGCAGTTATTGTCACCAACAAGCAGAAGCATGCTACTGCTGGTGTTCCTGACAGCCTCAAGAATGCTACTCTACATGAGAGTTTGAACCTGGGGAAGTCCAAGGCGCCGGTCACTATGTCTGCAGCCAACATCCAGCCGTTCATCTTCACCACAGCAGCCAAGCCAACCACTACTCCACTGACACTGAACGGCATCCAGACCAGGTAAAGATAATCATTACTAATGTAACGTTCTAAACTGACGGTTATTTATATGATTGCTTTCATTTTAAACCATGATAGTGCACTTGGTTGCAGGGTTTGAAAGGATGATAGTGCGGTGGACCAATGTTGAAACATTACCATTTTAGAAAAGTCAGTCACTTCTTGTATAATAGTTTGTGATGAGCACTGGAATTTTCTTTTTACCATGGTATTTGTTCCTAATAGGTCAGTTATATTAGAAATAGTATGGCTATTTATGTCAATATACTAATGTATTCCAATAAAATAGCCCTCCTGGCTACGATTTCAGTGCCAGGAGTCCGTCGATGCCCAACTCTCCGTTGGAGGCTCAGAAGGTTCTCACTAGGAGCGCCTCCAATCCTTTCTTTACTCTGCCCATGAAGGAACCCCCCAAGTACGATGACGCCATCAAACAGATCCAGCACAATATCCCACAGGTGAGTCCAGATATACATTGTGCTCAAAGTTCGCTCTTTTTGATTTCAAATTACAGACTTATTTTTAATGTTTGGATACATCTGTATTAATTCCTGAAACATTATACAGCCAAACAATGTGGTGTCCCAGCCTGAAAGAGGATCTTCCAAGTCACCAGATCCGACTACCATCTCGCACAAGAGTCCCATGATGGATGATGTCCTAGAGATTCTCATCAGACATGGAGGTAAGTAGTGCCTCATATATTAAACAGGAAGAAGTTGTCCTCTTTGTGTTGGCTTGTTATTGATGCACAAGATAAACATAATATTAATATAAGATATGTATGTTTAATGTGGTATCCAAGACAGCCTATTTCAGAGGTACTAATGGAAAGCATAATATTAGTGTTGCATGTTTCAGATCTTCCACCCAGTGCAGCAAATGAGCCGCTGGCAACTCCTAAGACTACACAGGCAATGCCACTACCGACAGTCAGCATATCTCAGTCCGTATCGCTGGCGAACAACTCGCTCTCCACTTCCAGCGGACTGGCGTTCTCGAAAGGCGATGTGATCATGTCCAATCCCAGTACGAACACTGTGACGGTGAACTCTCTAGGTATTTATGGTGGTGCTCAGAACTCGTGCTTTGTGGACACACACAACTCTGCACTGAAGACCATTAAGAGAGAGATACCTGACATGGTGGCCCCTGTAGTGGTCAATCCTCCTCTGCCTCCCTGCCCGGCCGACACCAGCACGGAACTGCTTGATCTCACGGAAATGCTGTCTGCTGGAGAGCTGGGCGGGATGGACTGGACAAACGATCAGAACTTCACTGGCCTGGACCTAACAGACACCACTCCTGTGTGTCTGGACAGCAAACTTATGGGTGATAAGGGCTTCCTCAGTGTTCCAATTAGTTTTACTGGTGCTCAAAAGTCGGGCAGCACTCACGGATCTGAGCCAGACCTGGCATCACTGGGACTCAATGACACGGACGGCAACAGCAGCATGCAGATAGACGTATCCGACTGGCTGGATGTTATCGTCCCCAGTACGGGACTCACTCCTCTCAGCACTAATGCCCCAGTGTCGTTTTCATCAGACCCTATTTTGACACCCAAGACCCAACAGGAAGTGTTAGATTTGTTCAATTTTGAGGAGTCTGATTTCAACACACCCACAGACTCTCAGATTGGCTTGAGTTGGGATAAACTAGCTGAATCAAGTACAAGCTCAAGTTAGTTGTTCTGTATGTGTTGTGTGGTGTGCTATTGCTGGTGTTTCTGCTGCTGACACCTATGTTCCTGTTACAACCACTGCCTGTTGTGACCAGACCCTTATCAGACCTCTACTTATGGACCAAGTGCCTACAGCACAACTGTAGGCTGAAGATAGATAGCTGTGTAGGCTGTTGTGGGATGACCTTCACCTCCAGTTGTCTCCAGGCTTGTCCTTGACCTTAATGTTTGGGATGACCTTGATCTGGAGATCCTCTAGCCTCACTAGAGACCCAAAGACTTACCACAAGGTATAATCAGGACATATTGGTTATGGTCACCAGAAGTGAGTTTGAGCTAGTCCTAGCAACCATAGATTGCATTCAGTTATGTTAGCACAGCAGCCAAACACCTGTGACCATTGGGAGCAGCAAAGTATGGTGTCTTGGTTTACGTTTCAGAGCATAGCTAATTAATGAGTATTTGTATTTGCTATAGTTAATCGTAGAGCCTGTCAATGGGCTGTAACTGTGAAGTGACGACCTGGGGCTAGATGTCTTAGCTAGCGATTGTTACAAAGTGTAAGGAACTACAGCACTGACTGTTGTGGATTATGGCCGGTACCACCACACTTGAGTATGAGGGCTGTGGAGTCGTCAATGACTGACTGACTGACTCCAGACTGAACAGACTGATGTACCAGAGTCAGCAGACCTCGAAGATTGTGATATAAGTGACCATTCTGGGAATGGGTGTCATGATGCTTGTCTGCAGAGGACAGACTCAACTGACACTATTACCAGTGTATTACGACATGACTACGTAACAGGTTTTGTACGTCTTGTGATTGCCTGTGGTATACTAAACACTGTGTTCGTTCCCTGTGTAAGTCTTGACATTACAGCAGTTTGGTTCACTGTGACTTGGGTCCATCTTAACGGAATGTTGTATTTGATATTTTGCATCTATCTGCTGTAGACTTGTTTGATTGTTGTGAGCTGTTCCATCAGTGAATGTGTCATCAGTCATCAGCCTCTGTAACTAAGCATTCCATTCCAGCAGAACTCTCCCTATCATCGCCAATGCACCCAATCATCTCACATAGCCAAGTGGTCAGACCATGTTCTCGAAGGGGTAACTATGCTTGGAGGTCAATGTAGCTATGTGGACACTTGAACATGAGCATGTAGAATGCCAGCAGATATTTCAACCAAGATATATCTCTCCGTTATTAATTATTCTGATAATATTCTGTTAATTCTATATATTTTTTACTTGAAAAAGGGGTGCGTATCAATTATTATATATACCATGTGCGTATTATACATGGTAGCGTATTATACACAGGAAATATAGTTTATATGTATCAGAGTTGATACAGGCTAAGCTCATGACAAGTACATGGCGACATGAAGAAAAACGTTGTGATATTGGGGACCAGAAAGGAACCAAATGGCTCCAGAAGGATGCATTTCTTGAAATTTCTTGTATTTATTATATATCCACATTTGCCTGCGTGGCAGGGTTAGTCCAGATTTCACGGTCCTCAGTGTAGTGTTAACACTATCATTCCCCAGATCAGACCACTTGGTTATTCTCTCTGCTTTGTGCATGGCTGACCTCTCTGCACATTCATTGTAAAGGCAATGTCATGACAAATGCATACAATGCTCCATGTATTTCCATACATACTACGGTAGTATATATCTTCAGTATTTCCCAGATAGTACGGGAGCTATACACATTGGGCATTCTTCGAACAGTTAGAGATTATAGGTCATATCCTGCTACATCCATATGTCATATGCTACACCTGTATATCAAGCACTATTACTTCAATATATCACACCTTGCTACATACAACTGTTATTCACCTTCATGGGCCACACTTGGCATACACTACTACACCTATGTGTCTCGCTCTTCTACATCTATACGTCATACACTACTATATCTATGTCATATGCTACTAGATCCATTTGCCATAAACAACATATAGTAATAAGAACTAATATCATACAACCATCTATATAAAGCATATATTTTAATTGAGTGCCTCGTTAACTATGACAACTTTACTAAGCATACTTTCATGTAGCTGTCCTGTCCACTGTGATACCATAATTCTCCTGTTTCTATCTGTTTTTATGACAGCCACGAGAATTGTAATGTGTCTTGGTGGATACAAGAGCATTGTAATGTGTCTTGGTGGATACAAGAGCATTGTAATGTGTCTTGGTGGATACAAGCACAGGCCTTTATCTGTTCATTGACAATGCTATCATACTGCTAACATACCACTAGTGCTAAGAGTACCATCATATGAGGTCTGTGTCTTCAATGTGATCCTATTATAAGAGAAATCCTACATTGTTGCAGTGTCGAGTGCTGTATCTATCAATGACCAATCCTGGGTTTAGTGCTCTTTACATCCGACCATTCTCATTTAGATCTTTAACTTTGTTGTGGAATGTTGTATGTTAATTGTAGGTTTGTTTTAAATAATCACAAAAATTACGTTTTGTTTAAGTTTGCCACTGGATGCAGAGAACAGTTACATATAAATAATGTCATGATATGGATGGTGTTGTACAGTCGACCTACTCCAGGTGTCTGTGTACCCACTCCTGATTGGCTGTTGTTGACCAATAGTATCAAATGTGTCCTGAGTCTGTATGCTGATTCGTGATTGGCTGTTGACCAATAGTATCAAACGTATCCTGATGTAAACCTACTTGGTGTTTAGACCGTGTACATCAATTGATGTATCTTTCATTACCATGTTGTGACGGTTGAGAAGGGGAGATAACTCACAACAGGAAGTTAGGAAAGTGAAGATCTCTTGTACATCTTATGAAGGAGCTGTAAAATACATATCATGACATCATTACTTACAAGTTGTCCAGTGTCCCGAGAGTTATCTCCCCTGTGTATGACACCGACAGACTCTTTTGAGAAGAGTAAGCAGGTGCGACCTATCCTTGTGTGACACACTGGTCACGTATATATGTAGTCACATTGACACATGTTCTTAAATGTATGGTGTATTTTTTCATTGTAATTATTTATTGTGGTTGATTGAGTATATTAAGTTGCTAATTTTGCATGATTTTTCTGAGAGAGATGTGTTTGTACATTGCGTGTGGTTTGTTCCCATGATATACTAAACTCTGCGTATCCCTCACACGTCGGTCGACTCACTTAGCGGCCACCTTGAAACAGTTACTAGTAGTCTTAGCTGCCCTGAGCCGTCCACTCTGTCACTGAAGTGTATTACAACCAGCAACACGAACAACACTGTCATCAACAAACAGTCCGCTCAGCTCACCAAGTGCATTCTCGTCATACAGTATGTGATAACTGCAGTACGTAGCATTGTGACATGATGCAGGAACATCACTGATCAAACTTACCCTGTTCGCTAGGAATACGTTCAAGCATAATGCATGGTAGCCTTCTCATCAGGTCTTTCATCTGGCATTGTCTACATAATGTGTGTACACCCACACTCCCAACTCTGCTCGCTGTAGAGGGCAGACTTAGTACAAGTAATGCAGGGGATAGTAC
>JAULBP010106837.1:0-10347 GCA_032355345.1 Lepetodrilus pustulosus | reverse complement strand
GAAACACACGCACTCACACACACACACACACACACTCTCTCTCTCTCACACACATACACACTCTCTCTCTCTCTCTCACACACACACACACACACACACACACACACACACAAACACTCTCTCTCACAGACACACACGCACGCACGCACACACACACACACACACCGACATATTTTATGGTGTGTCTAATCACGACTAAATACAAAGATACGGCCATAACTCTTCACACAAATGATCCTCTATACATATGGTTTGCCCCGTTCTAAATTTTAATACCTGGCACCGAATTCTCGAAACAAACATGAGCATTGAGACTTTGCTCAGCTGAGATTTCTCACATTGAATTAGTACTGTAACGTGAGTTAAAAACTCACACCCAGCTGAACTTGTACTCAATTTGCAGCCAGGCAAATACTATAACGCTTCTCAATACAATCCAGAACAGTTTTTGTATCAATTCCTTTGTACTAGTACTGCAAAAGAATGATTAAAATGCTTAAATCACATATACTTGCGCGCTCAAAGGCATTCCCACTATAAGCGTTCTAAATCGGTTCATACTGTATGTAATTTACAAAACAGAGTTATTCACATTCATAGACGTTGTTTAGACGTGAGACGGTATGACAATGACCAGGCACTACATCTGACCACGGAACTCCCCTGAGAATCACGTGACACATGGCCGTATTCTAGTACCAACATCTCATCAATTATTGATATAAAGATGTGCAATCTATTGCTAAAATGTTTGACATATCAGCATTAGACGCATTAGTATTGGCGGCACACTCCATACATTAATATATAAATAATTAATCACAAACTCGTAATATGTATTCCTGGGGTTCCATGATTTACTATTAAATCATCTTAAAGATGCAACTACGTTTTGATTGTGTTTATCTGGTCTCCCTACAACTGATTGTAAATCAAACTTTAGGAATCTGCTGTAAAGTATTTTGCATGAAAGACTTTTATCGCTACAATAATTAATAATATGGTTAGCAATACTATTGTAGCGATGCTCTAAATACATGGCCATGTTTTAACAGATTTCAATGAGCGTGTAACGCTATATTTGAGTAATAAATGCAAATTACGTCCATTTGTGATACATACCATCAATTTTATATCGCCAAAATCCTTTTCTTTTATCTATATTGTGGAGAATTCGAACTAGCAAGACAACATAACTGTGACAACATAACTGCAATGGACAGAAGTTATTCTCATTTGCAGATGTATCGTAAGAATGAAATAACATGTCGTGAAACAGATTCTGAAGATCTGATTGCACCTACGTCTCCAACTATCAGGTAATATATGCCTATGCAAACCAAAGTATCTTTACAAAGCATTATACAGTTTCATATTGTTGAAAGTACCGCTGATCACCAAGAAACCCAATACCGCTCTCTAACAATTCCGATTAAAAAATCTTTACACAATGCAGAATAATTTTACGTATACTATGACGAACACATCCTTGAATCTCTTCGACAGCATTGAATTTCTTACACTATGTATACGCATATTTTATCGGTTGGAATTGATATGCATACAAATAGATGCCTCCATCATATATTCACGGTGGAGCAGGAAATAACAGCAGCGCATGCTCCAAAGCGATTCCGATGGATCCACGTTTCCCGACGACCGACTGACGGAGTGTTGATGACATCAGTGGCAGGAATACCACTTTCCGCTATGGAATGAGTGATTGTATGGAAGCCGGCTGCGTTCTAATCATATTTTAGGCAAAATCATTCGTCTCTGCAGTAACAGATGCATGTGGGTTGCAGAGCAAGGGACGCGCCACGACTGTCCGCTGGGAATTTCTGGTCAGGCTGTCCGCGTAGATTAATGGCGATGGAGAGTGGTGCCTGAATGATTTCCTTAGGAACCCAATCACTGGCGTGGCAGGAATCGTATATATCGGAATCCCGACGATATGAAGTTCATTGCTCACATACTATATAACAATTATTGTGCTGTATTTTGGAAGGACATTATCTTAAAAATTTAAAATAAATAACGCATAAATGACTTGGCTCGTATAAAATTCAATACAATTCAATGATGATTGCATTGCAACTAAGCTCATCTAATTGTCATTGTATGCTAGCGTGAATGCATGGTAAATTGATAGTTACAGGGTATCGGTCCTAAAAGCTATCGTACGAGGCCATAGCGATCTCGTAGTGACCTCTTACGTACGTGGCAATAAGGATATTACGAAGCCGCTATGATCTCATCGTGGCTATAAGAGCTTCGGGAAATGATATACCCAAGAGAGCATGTATTCATTGTTCCAATTCATGACGTTATATGGAATATGTTTGTTAAAGGTTATGACAACAAAAGTCAAAGGAGTTATGTATTATATATTATATTTAACATGTTTCCATCTTCAAAATAATTATTTAACTAAAATGGCACGTATTACAGGCATTGGACGATCAGAAAACAATCAGCTTATTAAAGTAAATATGTTAATTAATATTCACAGAATAATAACCTCCTACTTACACATTGCATGACACCTTTCTCAAGTTTAACATTCAGCATGCATTGAAAGGCTAAGTATCCAATAGACCAATAGTTAATTTTAGCGGCGAAAAGTTCAGATTGGCTGTCTGTTGTGTCTATGTTTCGCCATCTTAGCATCAAAGATAAACGAGAAATACGTGCTCTTTGACGTGGCGTAGTTGATGTCAGTCTGTCTTCAATACAATCAATACCTTCCAGGGTTCACTCAAGGATGATACGGAAACCACAATCTTTCAATTGACATTCCGAACCAGGTCTCCCAGTTAAAGAAACTCTTACATCTACCACAGTACGAGATGTTCTTGTGAATGGTAATTGTGCAGCGCCGCAAACGGCAGCATCAGTTGTATACTCAGCATGGAGTTGAGAAGGAACGTTGAGTGCACATTGATCCTTTACCATGGGATAATAAAGTAATGCTCTGAACTTACCTTAGGTTGTAGATATGGCGCATTACAAATAGCCGTTATTACTATTATTATTATTATTATTATTATTATTATCATCATCATCATCATTGGTATGTTAGATATGGGAAAGTATGAGGAGGCCTAATATTAATGTAAAACGGAGGAAGGCAGAACGATTTAAATGCAATTTCTTCAAAATATCTGTCTTGAACGAACACATGCTGTACTAATGGGAACGATTGCCACAAGTTAAAACAAAGAATTCAGAACTTCATGATAATGCGAAAATCTAGATGTCAACAATCTGACATTCTCAAAGACGTCTCCCATAGAAGTATCTATGTAGCGACGATGGCATCTGCTCACTAGGATCATGTTATTATTACATATTATCGTAGCTGATTCTGGAAATTTAACTGGCGGTTAGTCATAACAGTCGTAGCAGATACACTTCATTACATTTGGGCAGTTCGCTTAGAACTCATCCTCAATGACTAAACTAACCTCCGTCAAATAGGTTCGTGTAGTCATTATGGCCTGGGTTTTCGAAGATGCATAGAACTATATATGCACCTGTGTACTTGTGCAGTTCGCTTTGAGTGCGACCTCTGTGGGTAGCTTGGGCCCATTTGAGTGCGACCTCTGTGGGTATAGCTTGGGCCCATTTGAGTGCGACCTCTGTGGGTAGCCTCTGTGGGTAGCTTGGGCCCATTTGAGTGAGACCTCTGTGGGTAGCTTGGGCCCATTTGATTGCGACCTCTGTGGGTAGCTTGGGCCCATTTGAGTTGTGCAAAGAGACGTACAAAAACAATGTAAACTTCAAGAAGAACTAGTTAGTTAACTGCCTTCAAGAGATATCATGTCGATTATATGCCAGATAACATATTACAACTGTCAATGATTTACAGTGCCAATTACCGTATTTGTAACAAAGACGGTGTAGTCTAACAGCTGTCCAAATACTAAGATTGCTCGAGTCTATATTCACAGTAACGCCAAACGATACCAAGTTATTCCCAGATATAACTGCGAATGATACATCGTGCCATCATTACTCGTTGGTAACATATATATGAATAATACTTTGAGATATGCTATATATAACCGGATGCAGTTCAAACGTAACCACCGTAAAACGGAAGCAGTCAAAACGGAACCTTTCTGGCTAAAACGATGAAATTTGGTGCAATTATTACTTTGGTGCCATTATGACTACAACAACAATAACCATACATGTTTGGTTATTCATGTTGTTTCGGTTTTCTTTCCCACTTGTTATGTCCATGTAGTATTACATGTGGGTAAATGGCGTATGGTTCCAAACCTATCAACAAAAGTATAAATATTATAGTTATCATAATTACTTACCCCTGATTTTTTCTTAGGTGACTGTGAGATGGTAGTCGGTCTGGATTTAGAGTGGTCTCCCTTGAGGAGTTTGCTACTCGATGAATCTGACATGATCACTTGTATAAACAGTCCTGCTGAAGAGAGTAGAAGAATATTAGGACGATAGTAGTATATCTGACCAAATCTACTTCATAACTGGTTATACTAGCAGATTTGGGAGAATAAGCATACATAGCCGACGAAACAAACTTCATAAACGTTATACTAGCAGATTTAGAAGAATAGCAATATAACTGACGAAATCAATTTCATACTTGTTACACTAGCATGCTAGTATGTTTGACGGTTTTCCTAGGATGGAAATTTTGTTCCAAATCTACAGTATATTATTTTCACATTGTGATCGCTTACATTTATCTACATATTAATTTCATGGAAGGCTTAAGAATTCTTGCTTATTTTATATGACATCCATAATATATATGTAACATATGTGTATACATATATGTATGAGTATAAATTTACACCTAGAAATATACGTAATACTTTAGTTATTTTACCTTAAAGTGGTCCGACTTCTGCTTCTCCGATGTATCAACGTCGTGAATTCTTGTTAAGTGTGTATTCATGCAAGACGTATCAGCCGATGATGCTCAGTATCCACAGACGCCTTAAGACGGCAACGTATTCACCTATTGTGCTTATACACTCAAGGACATACCAGACATTCTACCCGTATTAGAACACCCTGTTTTCTCTTACAAGAAACTATCTGATCACTGGTTCGAGTAAAAAAATATTTACCGAAATATTATTTGGAAATGCATTTTGGATATACCTGTGTACCATTAAAGATAGAGCGCAGAAACAAATTATAATTGGCACCCTCCCTATCCTCCATCCACCCTCACCCCCCACCCTCACCCCCCACCCTCCATTGACAACTCATCACGTCTCGCTACCCACCCTGATGTTACAGGTAAAACATTAATGTCAGAAGTCTCGGGTAGACAGATGCACAATCGTGTCAGTAAGTGTGAAATGTACATCGCTGTAGGACGCATTGTTCCGCGACGTGTTTTCTCTTCAGGATAGCTCCAAGACCACCAGCCAAGCGGCCTCTGAGGAATTTGTCACAGAAATAATGGTGAAATATTAATTAAGTCAGACATAGTTGCCATGAAGATATACAGAAATAAAATTAAGTATTCTTGTTGTAAGAGTTTACACTTGGGTGAGTATAATATACCTGTTGAAACTTGTCTGAATCCAAGAACCCAAAGTCTCACTATATATATATACATGATAGAATCGTTCGGTTACCGGTTTTCTGACGACCACGATTAATGTCGTGATATATTACGGATTTGCTGCGTTATGACGATAATATAACAGTTATGTCATCGATGATATTGAGAGGTA
Organism: Lepetodrilus pustulosus; assembly: GCA_032355345.1. Taxonomy (NCBI): domain Eukaryota; kingdom Metazoa; phylum Mollusca; class Gastropoda; order Lepetellida; family Lepetodrilidae; genus Lepetodrilus; species Lepetodrilus pustulosus. The sequence goes on along the minus strand of JAULBP010106837.1, from coordinate 4,612 downwards.
TCACCATAGTAAACAAGCTCTACCAACATCGGAATAGTTTCCGTTGTTTTCAAACGGAACGAGTATAATGAGTTAATGTTGTGTTAGGTGGAACATACAGGATAACTATAGAAATCACCAATAACGCATAAACAGAAGACCCTTCTCTTACGGGACTGTGCTCATGTGTATTTATATATTGTATACATTGATTAATATTTCCAATTTCAATCGACATATACATACGTTGTGAAATGTACAGTGGAGAAGCATTTATTTAAGCTAAGGGTATACCTGCTTTGTTAATCCCAGTCCTAAGATGTGCATCGATGCATCTTTTACATGGTTAACTTTAAAGGGAATAAATATTGTTTACATAATTTGCTAAAACTAAAGTGTTACAGAAATACCATTCTTTGCAAATGATAAATGTTTATGTTTAGTATCGTGCTGATAGACATAAACTAATAATTCATCAATGTATCATATGTGTCGTGATTATTGTTTTTATGGAATATACAGGAATTCTCCCGTTTGAAGTTGAACATGTGAGAAATAATATAAAGGTGCATATTGGAATAAGAAACACACCAAGTTTGTTTGGCAATAAAAGTAATATAGCTGATCTGCTAGTGGGGCTATTACTGTGGCATGGGATTTGTCGCCGTTTAACTTCAGGATATCTGTTGTCATCATGTCATGTTGATAAGCTGCGATTTGAAGCTGTTGAAGAGTTGGGGGGTAATCTGCATTGGGATGGTGGGCTATATACGCTGTTGTCCCAGTGCCCCTGTAAACATCGAAAAGAGTATGGGTCCAAGGACAGATCCTTGCGGAACACCGCACGTCAGAATAAATATGTCTGATACGGTTTGGTGAACCTAGACCGTAGCCCGTGTTCTACCGGCCAAATTAGAGCACCGATGAAGAACGTCATGCTAGTGTGTCTCCTTATACTAGTATTTGACCGAGGTTAATGTAATCATAATGGCCGGTGTTTCGAGGATGTTCAAGCCCATGCTACCTAGGTCATGTGATCTAACTATGCTTATACCGTAAGAGTTGTAATAGACAAGCTATAGCTAGCAGTTCTACCCTTTCCTGGGGGAGATGACTCAAGCCATGCTCACGTTGGAGAGGACACGAGAGATTTGTATAGCAATGTCTCCTGAATATAATGACTGCTGCAAGAACGCAGGCTTATTAAGTAGGCTACACAATATTCTATAAATAGAGAATCTCACCAACGTGTCGTGGAATATCAAATACTAGTATATGCACACGCGTCGTGAAAGTTATTAAATTTGAAAGCGATATATACTGCCAAAACGCAGCATTTACTGATAGACTATTTCCGTGCATTGTGATGGTCTATATGCAGATTGGAAATCATCAGACAAGTTAGCCTTCAACATGATCGACTAGCCGTTATACATTACAGGTTATAAGCCACCAAATGAATTCCCATAGGCGACAGTATTAACTTATTCCAGCATATTAACTAGTGAACCCGTGAGTCAAATACCAACAAACAAACCTTATTGAAACGTTTACTTGCCCAATAGAATAGAAATTTAAAAAAAGAGATACTGACCAACTTGCTTTTTTTTCCGGAAAGAAAGTTGATTGAGGTCACAATAGATCTTCAGTAAATTGGACCTATCAAATGCAAACAAGCTGTCATATGACTTGGAGGCTTATACATTTAAAGCATTAGTACTTGGAAATAAAACTGTTTGTTTTTTACAGTGCTAGTTGTATAAATTGCATACCATTTATAACTAATCATTGTCCAGTTAATCACACATATGCTTTGTCAATGATATTGGAGGTATTCGTTCCGGAAATTTAAAAATAATTGTAAATAATTATCTAAAATGATCTTTGATACGGATTATAGGTGTACTAACATCATTGATGAGGACTATATGTGTACTGACATCATTGATGAGGACTATAGGTGTATTAACATCATTGATGAGGACTATATAGATGTATCCAATAGAAGCAGCTGCTGAAGGAGGTTTTCCAGAGAATGAAAGGTGAAGGTCTCGCCTCCAATTTGAAGGATCTTTTATTTTCGTTTTTAGGTTCAGGCAATATTATTACAGTTAAGATTGGTATCTATATGTACGCATATCAGGCATCGTTGGAATACGAGATCATCAGACTGCACATCGCAATTAAGTATTTTCATCGGAGAGAAGAGGAATACATTGTCTCTGGATTCAAACAACAGACAATAGTTATACAAATATAATTATATCTTTACGGACATATAGCATGCACCTGCCTCGACATAATTCAGAGAAGACCCAATATGAAGGCCGAACAATCGACGTGTAAAGCAATTTCCTCCCAACAGCAGGTGAAAACTAGCCAATCCGCATGCATTAATGAAGCCATTCACCTTTTTCCGACTCTGACTGAGTGACTGGCGGACTCTGGGCCGAATATAGCAGCATACGCTCTGAGAGCGTCCACTGTGGAGGGGCACTCCTGAAAAGTGCCTTAAATTGGAAGTACCTGGTGGGTGATCTTACACGACTAACGAAGTTAGCGGGCAACAAGGAGCGTAATTACTTGATGATTCGGATCTAATTACCAATCACCAAGTCGCCCAGGTCCGTAACTCCAGACGAAGAATCGTTATGAGAGAAAAGGGAGATAATCTATTTATCTCGTTACCTCAGATTAATTATTCATTAGCTTCCCAATAGATTTATTTAAAGACAAATTTTAGTCGCTCAGGGGAGTCGCGCTTTGATATTCTGTGCTTCATCTTCGACATGACTGTTCAAGGACCTTTCCCTAATATTTCTTTGTGTTCGAATAGTTCTGGCAACAAAACAAGATGTCACCACAATGGCGATTGAGGATTATTTTTGTATTTGAAACAATGGCGTTCGATCGGCGACGTGTGAATAGCTCTCTTCTAAGAACTCGCCAACTCTCTTGAAGCTCTCTGTAGTCTTTCAGAAAAAAAAGGAAAAGGAGAAGAAAAAACAGGAAGATTGGAAACGAGTATTTCTAATGTTGTGATGAGAAATATCACACACCGTTCCGGACTGTTGGTTGGAAGCACACAATGGCTGCTGCATCTGATTTCTACAATGATTTTATATTTTCAGTAAATGTCCAGAGAGTCACGTTTATCTACAATGTGCACGTGCGTATGTATACACATGATTGTGTAAGTGTGCAACATAATGGTAAATGCGCGTGACTTACACACAGGGTCTAAAGTGTTGCTGAACTGAGTTAACCGGCCGGAATATCTACGTTCTGCTATAATTACAATAGCACAGTTAATGTGCGCGCAAACTGTATACCGCGACAGACGCTAAGTTAAACGTACCATCCTCTACAGTTATTGATAGATATACTTTCCAGTTGGATGAAAGAGTAGCCTACAAATTAAACATATAACGCAATGCATCGCCATTACATTGACCGTATAGTACGTAGATAGTCATTCGTTTAATAAAGTAGGATTATAGTATTATAGTTCTAAGGCACATTATAGTCGAAAGTCAACAATATCACGACAAAAAATAGTAGTTTTTGGAGAAATCTCGATGGCAAGTGATACCAATTATAAGTCTAGAAATCGCTACACTATTTCATTTTCAAAGCGATCACATTTTCATCAACACCTTGTACATAAAACATCTCAATATGTTGTTATTTTAGATCCGGCCAACAACGTAAAACCCATTTGATCTTGATTGCAATTGTTTACTATATGTTCTATTTTACAATACGTGCTGGAAAATGGGAGTGACACTCGTACTCTCTAAACACATAATAATGTGCAAATTTATATTGCGTCAATTCCACGCTCGAAAGCGCGCTTACGGTTTTCAACTTTTCACACACCATGGACGAGCCATTTATCACCGCCAATCAATGGCGACAACAAAAAGATTCTATTGAAAACTGTCTCTGCGAATTTTGCGTTTAGTGGCAAGAATATAGATAAATGATATGGTTCTATTTCAGAACGTAAATCGCCGAGTTTATTGCCGCGAAATTCGCCTCTGGTGTGCAATGAGCTTTACACTGCGTGTGTGACTGCTACACTAAATTACCTCGGTCCATGGATCTGTACACGTGTTCTTCCTGCACGTATGTTCCTACATGCCTGTATGTGTTCCTACATGCCCTGTACGTGCTCCTTCACGCCCTGCACGTGTTCCTACATGCCCTGTACGTGTTTCTACATGCCATGTACGTGTTCCTACATGCCCTGTACGTGTTCCTACATGCCCTGCACGTGTTCCTACATGCCCTGCACGTATTCCTACATGCACTGTACGTGTTCCTACATGCCCTGTACGTGTTCATACAAGGCTACATGCCCTGTATGTGTTCATACATGCCCTGCACGTGTTCCTACATGCCCATGTACGTGTTCGTACATGCCCTGCACGTGTTCCTTCATGCCCTGTACGTGTTCATACATGCCCTGCACGTGTTACTTCATGCCCTGTACGTGTTCCTACATGCCCCTGTACGTGTTCCTACATGCCCTGCACGTGTTCCTTCATGCTCTGTACGTGTTCCTTCATGCCTTGTACGTGTTCCTTCATGCCCTGTACGTGTTCGTACATGCCTTGTACGTGTTCTTTCA